>JAMKCH010015720.1:0-25193 GCA_023653785.1 Ophioderma brevispina
AAGCCAAACAAAGATGCATCGCTTACAAAGAGTAACATGGTCTTCAGAAGTGATTTTCAGTACAAACATTTAACACCACATTATTGTTAAACAATAGAAAGGTGGTAGATTAAGTTTGAGGATTATAAAATATTCCCATAGCTTACAAAAGAAAATTCTAATTAAAAAAAATGAAAAACGTAAAAAAAATAAAAAATTCAAGATAGCTGGTGTAAGACCACAGTTGTCAGCAAATTTTGCATGGTTTTTAACCTACACACAAACTTTGGGAGCAAAGGTGAAACCACAGAAAGTTTTGTATTTTTCCGCTTGAAAAAAAAAAAACAGCCGTGGGAATATTGAATTTTAAAGTTTTTAGGATTTTACCCCGATTTATTTACAGAAAACTTCACTTTAGTTCTTCTTGCAATTTATGGATGAGACGCCGGAGTATACTGTATTTGTGGCAAAATAATTACCCTAGAGATGTAAAACAAAAACCTCTGAGCAGTTTTCATTTAAGTTTCATGAATGACACTGATATGGAGTGATTTTCAATAACCTGACTTTTTCTGATTGAACAATGTTAATTTAGAATTTTTTGAAGATATATTTTACTTATAATTAGTGGTACACACTAAACATTTTACTTCAAAGGATATGTTTTGGTCGCGGAGAATCGATAATAACCATCTAAATTGTCATGTGTGACTTTTCTATTGCTATATGTATTATGGTATGATGTCGGGTGTCATCCGTCCGCATTGTATGGCTAAAATCGGCCAAACTTAATTTTTATGTCTCTCCGCAAAATTGACATATTTCTGAACTCAAAGTCCAAAAGACACCCAACTATAAAAATCTTCTGATAGCCTGTTTATCTCTTGTAAATAACTAAGCAAACAATGAAAGCAAACAACGTTTAACCTTTGAAGAAAACATCTTTCCTGATGTTAGGGTTTTTATTGACTCACCTGCTATATCAGTTGTTGTAAACAATAAAGGGTAGATGTCATGTTAATTGCACGAATAACCCCCGTCCAAGCAAGTACAAACGGAATAATGGGCGAAGGCGAAGCCGATCCCCATTATTGGCAAAGCCAAGGACATGGACCTTGCACCTTTATGGACTGGACATTGCACCTTATTTCTAATTCTATAACCCAATAAAAATAAATTAATAACCCAAAAACTGGCAACTGTTAGTTAAATAAAAGCCTACAACAGGTTTGTTTACGTCTTCCAAGCGTTGGCGAACCGTCTGCAAAAATGTTCGGGTGTGGTGCCTATATGGTGGGTGACACGCGCCAAAGAATTGCGGGCCTCTTGCATCACCCATTCGGGCGTAATCGTGACCCATTTTATTGCAGAATGGGTAGTGAACTAGCTCCCAAAGACACAAAGAGTGGCGCTTTGAATAATGGGAATAGAGGTAATTGAATACTAAATTTGAAGTGTTTTTTAGAGCCATCGACTTTGCTGACTAAATTAGACTACATATACTTGAAGAAATAATCAACATAAGGACTACAAATATAAGGACTACAAATATAAGGACTACAAAGTCCTGCTTGCAGGCATTGTGCTCTTTTTTTTTCGATAAGTTGTCCCTACGGCTACAATCTTGGAAAACTGTTCCCCGTCTCCCCCAACCAATGTTTAATGGGGTATCGTCATCAGCAGTCTTGCCAATTTTCCCAACATGGACTGATGGGGGTTGGGGAAGGAAATGTAGGAAATTGTAGTGACTGTTCCAACTAAGTTTTTCCAAGATTGTAGCTTTTGACTTGTTCCTATGTTTTACCATTTAAAGGTGCTTGTTCCGATCTATATCTATTGTGTTCTTTACTTGATATGAGAGTCTGGCACTTGCACATATGCCCCATCAAGTACCATGGGAAATAAACTTGCGGTTTTTACGGTAGAAGCAATAATACACATTGCAAAGCCCTATTCAATACTGTGCTAATATCGATGGTTAACCACTAATTCGTCAGTTTTTGTTATACAGGGTGTCCCAAAATAAATGCAATCCTCGCAGTCGGTGTTATAATTTCAAAATTACTGAGAATTATTCAAATTTTATAACAGATTCTGAATGACGAACTTGTTTCGTACATCCTGTTCAATTTTTGTCTGATACGGTTCACTAGTTTTCAAAACAAAGGCTATTAAGTAACCCGCTGTCAAATTACCCCATTTCAAGTTTGCCTTAGATCGTTGAAACAGGTTCACCTTGAAAAGTGGAATAAAATGTCTTTCAACTACAAAAATCTCCTGATACTAATCCTGTCTGTTTTTTAAAAATAAATTACTAAAATATTTGTCGTCATTGTTTTATTATATCCACGGTCTTTTGTTGTCTATACAGTATTTTGCTCTACTCATATTTAGAATAGTAACTTAGCGACTTGACCAAATTTTATCTGCGTGAATAATGTAAATTGCAATAATGTAAATTGCAGCGGAGGGATTAAACACCAAATGAATAGAAATGGTTGGGGCTATAATTTCAAAATTATTTTAATACTAAAATATTTGTACTTATTGTTTTATCCATGGTATGCTATCGTCTGTGCAGTATTTTTCTCTACTCATATTGAGAATATAACTTAGCGACTTGACCAAACTTAAATGTTTTATCTTCAGTGTGTCTGACAAATCAACGTGAATATTGCAAATTGCGGCGGATGGATTAAATACCAAATAAAAGGAAATGGTATGAATAGATGTTGACGACCATTATGATATAATATGTTATAATATGGACCATTTGATAGGTTGGTAGACACAACAAACAACCAAAATAAACCACTGAAAACCATTAAACACAATGTCAGAACTTTGTCATTGGAAACATTTCCCTTATTTGTCAAAGACATGTTGTCTTTAAATGTTTTTAATATTAGAATATTTAGTTTACAAGGTTATACTGGGTTATTTGAACCAAACTTAAGTTGTAAGGATAAAGAAAGAGACAGGAGAAAAACAAAAACAGGCACCTGCATATTTGAGCATGCCTTGATTGTGTATTCATCAGTCAAACTTGGAATGGCTTAAATTGTGGCTTACTTACGTAATCGCCTTTGTTCTAAAAAACAGTGAAGAAAATCAGATGAAATTTGAACAGTATGTTGAGAAAAGGATAGGCCGTACAGATATCTCGCAACATTTCAACATTGAAAAAAAGACAGGATTAGTACCAGGAGATTTTTGTAGTTAAAGAGACATGAGGAGATTTCAAGGAAGAAGCGCCCCAATTTTTCTCGAACCCCGGTTTTTTACATATTTGGAATGCTTACCAATGTATTAGATCACACCTGAAGTGAATAAGCCGAATACGCCGTCTTTATGTAATAAGATGATGATTTAGTAGTTTCTGTCGTGCACGACAGAAAGTCAAAGCATGGTTTTCTATGGGGACGACTGCGATAGCAGGCAAGTTCAAAACAAGGTTTGCGGTTTTCTTTTGCAATAAACCTTCCAAATGTTCTCAGTAGGTGGTCTACAACCGATCCAGTGAAATTTGAGAGAAATTCATTTCCTAAAAAAATCTCCTCCTGTCACTTAAAAGACATTTCATTCAACTTTTCAAGGTGAACCTGCTTCCACGATCTAACGCAAACTTGGAATGGGGTAATTTGACAGCGGGTTACATAATAGCCTTTTTTTGCAAAACTATTGAACCGTATCCGGCAAAAATTGGACAGGATGTACGAAACAAGTTCGTCATTCAGGATATGTTATAAAATTTGAATAATTCTCAGTAATTTTGAAATTATAGCACCAACTGCGAGGATTACATTTATTTTGGGACACACTGTATTTTGGGAATGAAATGGATTTCAGGGCTCACATTTCAGGACGATAATGAGAAAAATACGGCCTTTCATCTGATAGGAAAATTGATACTACTTCTGGGTAAATCATGGGTTCCCAAAGATGATCGGAACAAGCACCTTAATATACAAACATTACAAACTTGATAATAATTACAGCATAAATCAATGTAGAGAGCAGGTACAATATATTGAAATGCCCTGGCTTACGGGTGTTTCCCCATCATTATCGTTGTCTTAATTTTCACCTTGCATTGTTTTAAACTTTTAATGTAAATAAACTTTTGCGACATGTAGACTTTCGTAAGTGATAACGTTGACTTCGAATGGAGTTGGGCAACGATTGAGTTCCGTCGCCAGCTGACGCATTCCACATTTTATGACCTTGGCTATTGTTTTTCCTAGAGTTGCATTTACTGGCACTTCGTCTTGGGTAACCTTTGTGGGTTTATTTTCTTTTTAAACTGTCAATGAGCGATAATTGCGATAATTCTGGTAGTTGTTTGGTTCTTTCTACTTTATTTCCTGATCCGTCTCTTCTGTGGTTACGCTAAGCGACCGTGTGAAGGGGACGAACTTTGAAAATGGTAGACGAGGACGCATCTCGTGCATGTCGCCTTGTTCTTTCGTCGCCCGGTTAACCATATAGTCGGAGAGATCTGGTCCAAGTTATGGCCTGACCGTTAAATTTTGGGTATTATTAAATTTTTTTTGGATGAAAATGAGAAGATTAGCGGTGTGTATAATAAGAATCTACCGGGTGCCACCCTGGGAAATCTTGGGCATTTGAGAAACCAAGATGGCGTCGCCATAAATGTAATTATCTATTCAACCTATATTATAAATATGGGTAATAGATATTACTATAGTACACGATGAACAAGTGTATGGTACTTTAACAATGAGTCATACTTCAAATTCCCAAATGGAAGCCCATCTAAATTCAAATATGCCTTCATAACGCCAAGGCCTGGTTTTACAAAAATAAACATGAAGTACTAGGATTATGTTGTTAGACCCAATAAATGTATTTTGATACTTTAAAATTGGAACATGACGTCAATCAACATGGAGCCAAAAAACGGGAATATCTTCAAAAAATACTTGACAAGTTTCTAAGCCACACGTGGAATGCAGAGCATCTAATTCTGCCTACTGTGTAGCGTGTAGATGTCATGTGTGTACTTGTGCAATGTGGAATTCTTTTTCTTTGAATGATCATGAACAAAAGAATTCCAAGTACAGCACCACACCTTGCGCATGCATGGCATCTAAATCGTCCTACAGGTGTAGCGGTAGAGGCAAGTGTGACTGTCGCATGTGGAATTCTTTTGTTTGATTATCCATGAACAAAAGAACTTTCCAAGTAAAAGACAAACACCTTGGCCCTGCATGAATCTAAAATTTCGTAACTGTGTGAGCTGAGATGCCATGTGTGTACATGTGCAATGTGGAATTCTTTTGTTTGATTGAATACATGAACAAAAGAATTCAACCTTCCAAGTGCAAGTGCACACATCAAACATGGCATTATAAAGGTACCTATTGTTTATATACTTAAGAACAAAAGGTGAATCACTTCATGAGGTTATACTTACAATTATTAATTTTACATATTTAAATAAATTCATGCATATAGAGCAAAAACAATACTTCCCACAATACGATTTTATTGGGCATTAAGTCTCCATACTTTGTATATATGGATTAAATAAATAAGCCTATGATGAACACTATTGGATATGTATTATTTTTCGGAAAGATTGATGGAACTCTTGACTTCCACATTCAAATGTGATACCTGGAAATTGATAGCGTGATGTGGTGGACTATTGCATATTTATAGCTGCTGGTGTGTGTGTATGGCATGTGTGTGCGCATGAACGCACACAATTTTTTTATGCCATAGCTGGTGCGACATGCAAATTATCTCTTTATTTTTAGAAGAATTTAAGAGTGGCAACCCTCCAACAATGTGCATGGGCCCAGGGGGGGTCATTTGTGGGGCTACTTCCTGGGCCCTCATTGGCTTCCCACCTGGTGCACTTGTTTTGTCGTCGGGATTCAAATGCGGTTCCTAATAGGCTATGGGGCAGTCCTTCTATGCTGTTGTTTAGTTGTCTCCATCGGGGGGCCAGGGGAAAACCAAGTGTAAATTCATAATAAATATTACAAAGTCATAATAATTCGGTCTGTTCCACAAATATAAAACTGGCACATTGTTTGAAAAAAGAGGAAAATGTCACTTCAATTTCATTTCCCCAATATCAGTGACTCGTGTGATACACATAGACCTTCAGCAAAAAATTGGAGTTAAAGATATTCAATCAACGGCCGGGTATGCGGTGTTGTTAGAAAAAACACTTTCAGATCTCTTTCATTCTGGGGAGTGCAGACATTGGTATATGTTGCGCAGCTGAATAGATTCAGCTGTTACCGCTTTCCAGTACTTTTTCAGGACAAAAAACATTAAACCTGCATTGCACAAATAAATAAAACATTGAGCCGTCTCTATAGTGAGTGTTGTTCAATTAACTTTGGCCATGGTTTCCATTCATTTATTCTGAAAAAGGAAAAACATAAACAAACATCATGAGAGAATGTTGCTGGGCAAGCTTTGAACTAACAACTTTTATGCAGAACAAAATCCGTAACTATTGCTTACTTAATTTCATTCAATTTACCGCGTTTTCAGAAGAAAATTTGGTGTAAACGCCGATATTTAATGTACACTGTTAGTTATTATGAGAGAGGACGGGTATTTCACTCAACCCGAAGCGTGGAGGGTGGTAACACAGGCTATAAACAATGGCCCCACATACCAGGACCATGTAATATCTTTAGCCATGGTTGTGAAGCTATACATATCCATTGTCTCTGATATTGGGAAAAGAAATTGAGGTGACAGTTTAGTATTTTTAAGAAAAAAAAAATGTGCAGGAGAGTTTGTGTGCGGGGAAAGACAGTTATGTGATGTACATTAATTTTTATGACTTTACACTTGGTTTTCCCTTAGCTCCCAGATGGGGGACAAAAGAATTGTATACAGTTGGTTATTGGTCCACGCCCCATAGTATTTAAGTGGGCAAGCTGATGCATGTTAACGGCTACTTATATGATTTAATAAAGAAAAAAAAAAAAGAGTCTAGTACGGGTGGATATGTTTTAATTCAACTATTCATTAGGTATCACTTGATATCATACTAAAATGGTTACAAAAATGTATTACTTACCTTGGTGGGATTCGAACCGGGGACCTCATGATCTAAAGTCTGATGCTCTATCCCGTCGAACCACTTGTACTTACCGACAAATTGGCATCAAAGAGATTATTTAAAAGGATTGTTGAAGTAAATGATTAAACTTGTATGTTCTGGCCTTACATATCGACCATCGCGAAAGGGGATGAGTTTAGTTGGCCTATTAAATAAAGTTAGAAATTTATTGATACAAAAGAATGGAAAATAAAAACATTTTACACCCACAACTGGGTTCAAAATGGCAGCCATGGAAATGGCCCAGTGCATTCTTGCATTGAACAAATACATGCCCCATTTAGAAAGCCCATGTAATCCCCATGCCCACGTAAGCCTATGTAACCCACGTGAAAACCCAAAGTGGGCCCCACTGACCAGTAATTGGGTAAAACCAATGATGGGTAAGCCCAGATTAATCCCACATGGGACCAACACAAGTAAGCACAATAAACACCCATATAGGGGTTCCCTACATGGGGCCCATCAGGAATAGCCACATGATACCCATGGGTCCACCATGCCCCATACAAACCCACATGGGCCCCAGGAGGCTATAACCCATCAGGGGGTTACCCCATTACAACCCAAACATGGGGCCCCATTAGGCCTAGCCCACATAAAAACCATGCCCACTATAGCCAGCGCTACCCACACAAACCCACATGGGCCCCAGCACGGCATGTTGGAGGGAGGAAACAACTGTTATAAGTAAGGGAAGTGCAAGAGCTATGCTCTGTAAAATCAGATTATTCATTGTGGCAAATTTTGCCTTAAAGGCCTACAAAGATTGTGATTTGTATGTGGATAGCGTCCGATATATGCCAATTTTCCCTAGAGAGACGAAAACTAGGCGTCATCGCGTCAGCCACTTTAATAGAATAAAAAACATACATCGCGGTCACCGGACCGTGAGTGTAGTCTGCCTTGGCGGTTTGTGAAGGGGGCCAAGCGTCAAATGAGGTCACGAACATGTCACCCCGCCCGCCCCTTCCTTGCCACCAAGTTACATCAGCATAGCCCGTATGAACTCATGCAGCATGCAATATTTAAGGTTTAACATTGACCACCAGGACACAACACACACAAAGAAACACATACATATCGACAGAGTAATCCCTAATGTGCCTTCTGCAATTCTTGCAGGCGACACAATAATTTGCAGTATCATTTACAGGCCATAAATTATGATTGGCGAGAAAAAGAAATCAATGAAGTTCAGCTGCACCTGGTCTATTACTTTGAAAGCTTTTCACATCTCAGAAACATGATTTGCATTAAAATACTGTGTCGCTTTTATTTTTAAAAAAAACTATATCAAATTCCTCAATAAGTCCACGATGTGGTGTTCAGTCCATATACCCCAATTGTAAACCAATCCCTGGCATGTATAGCTTAGGAGCTAACTGACATTGAACACACCTTGAGAAAGATTTGAGTGATTAACTCGTGTAAGCAAACTGAAAGGGGACCCGGCACTTGATGCTTAAGTCTGCAAAGGATAGCAGTGATTTGCTAATCGAAAACATCGAAAAAATCATAAAATCATCTTTTTATATTTTAGTTCTGGCATGTATATGTGAAACCATAACATGCAAGTGTGGCTGAAAATCCGTGTATTAAAGGCAAGGCAGTGCTTTTTTATCTGTTATGTAATTTCTATTCGTGCGTACACCATTTACGTGTTGTCTTGACACGCAGCGCCGCCCATTGTTAAATTACGGTCAGAAAGTAATTTGAGCACGCGACCTGCAAATCTTCACTGCGCTAGGGAGTTCACAAGTTACGACGGTAACATGCCCCAATGGTGGTAGACGTTTCATATAAGAAGTCCCATTGATGCAAATGAGTTATTGCTATTCATCCGTCAAGCGCTATTGCACAACGCCATACAGCGCATGGCGGAAACAATTGAAACCTACTTGCATCAATGGGACTTCTATATGAACATCTACCCAAGTGGTGACACGTACACAACAACTTGTTAACATATAATAAATAGCGTTGATTTGTATTTTTTTTACACTGATATGCGCAAAAATATTGGCTATCGTAACGATTTTACGCACCAAATATTCCTAACTACATTGTCTAGTTAGCTGACTAGTTTATCATTGTTTATATTGGAAAGACGAAAAAACGTGAAGAAAAATTACGTTGAAAATTCATTCCTCTATTCAGCTGGCTCAATCTCGATTGCTGCTGCAAGTAATTACCACACGCCATGACTTACAAAAACTAGTGAGCTAATGGTCTTTTTTGTCAGGAACCAATTTCTAACATCAGATCGACCCCTGATTCGTCGTTTTCTCGATAGCCAAGTACCGCGAAACCGTTTTTTCATTCCTTGTTCACTAATCGCAGAGTCCTTTACACAGCTTCTGACTACCCGCTAGGGAGTCCATTACGTATCCATGTCTAAGAATATCCGGCCAATTAGCGATGTCGGAAACGAATTGGTGGCGCTGTGTCCAGCAGTACAGATGCTATAGGAGCGTACATGGTGTGCGTACATATTCCGACTGTGAGATCAAAAAAGCCTTTCCCGGTGAATATCACCGATTTTCAGCGTGATATTGTTAACCATATCCATAGTTTGACCTCAAACCAAACATTATTGACTTTGTTCATTCTGTATGGTGTAACCAAATCAAGCTGTTTAGTTCAGATTTTGAGAGCCGTCGCTTTAATATCGTTTGTTTATACTCCGTCCACTTTGGAAACGTTAGTCCCATGTACGCGGCACTTACTGTCCCCAAGTAGAATACCACCGGTCTCCCCATGCAAATGCACTCAAGAATGAAATACATTAACATAATAATCGTGGCGATCTAAATTTCAAATATCTCCTGTGTTTTGTCCGGTAATAATCAATCCATTATAGTGGCGACGAAGATAAAATGCCGTATACGCCGTGAATTTTCCCTCCCGTCCGCACCATTCTCTGAAGGATCGTGAGTTGGGTAAAACTGCCAAAAGAAACTGTCAGTCAACACGTGTTCGTAAAAGGTTTGCTTTCTCAACCGTACGTTCCAAGTCGTCAGCGTAACCGCTTTGACATTACAGCTGAAATATTAATACCGTGCACAGCGTGTTAATGCCACAACTTCCCGGCTTTGATCCGCACTGATTTCTGCCAGTTTAATGATCCGATTGACTAAAATGGGTGTCAAGATTTAAGTCAGCCATGGTTGGGTTTGACATCAACAAGCAAACGCCGCCGTGCCCTTCTGTTACATTATGGTGGGCCTGCACTTCAAGAATCTGTTGAAAGATTGACCGCACATTGGAACTGCAGAACAATTTAACAGCTTGTTTACAGCGCTAACCACCTACTCACCCCTAAAAAGAACATTGCCTATAAACGCTGAAATTTAGGCAAACAAAACAGAATCGGGAGAAAATGTTGAAGAGTATTTTACCCGTTTTGCCGCGAATGGCAATACGATGGCGAAGTCACAGATGTCGACCGTTAGATAGCAACTCAATCATCTCAGGATCCATGCAAATCTGAAGTCCTGAGAAAGAAAACTTTGGAGAAGCAGCGCAGCCTTGCGAAACTCATCGAAACTAGCGCAGACGTTGGAGTTGACAACAGATCGAATGAAGACTTGACGCTTGACATCTCGTTCATCTGGAACTGTAATAAACTACATTTCTCAAGGTCACGGACTCATACACCATCAATGACACACATGAAAATTACAGGTAGAAATGTTTGTTTTGTGCAGGGAATACCACACATTTGGAGTGCCCTGCCTATGGCCAAACATGTAATTCGTGTGGAAAGTACAATCATTTTGCACGAGACTGTAATCCAAGTAAAGAAGGAGGTCGCATACAGGCAGCAAAGATGAGTAACATACAGGGCTAGGCCTAAAGCAAATAGCAGGCCTAGAGGTAAATACGCAGGTGAAGCCACCCAGGCCTAAGCATACAGGTGACAATCGCACTAACAATACACGATTGCATCGTAATGGGCGTAATCAAGTTCAGTCAGTTGAACAAAATGCAATTGAATACAGATGAAGTGGTGAAAATTAACAAACTCAACCCGACACACAGAACAGGAACAGTGAACACAATCAGTGCAAATACACAGTAAAATAGAAAACACGCCAGTACAAGTATGTGCAGATACTTGTTGTCCGCAAAACCTCATCTGTAACAACAATAAAAACAATCCAAGACAGAAGATCAAACCAACAAAATACAGTTGAGAAATACAGACATATCCTTGACACCATACTACAGCAAGACAAAAAACCCTACCGAATATTTGTAATTTCCAAGCACAAATAGAAACAAAAGAAGGTTACAGTTGCCTGGATGTAGTCGGTGTGAAGGAATTGCAAACTGTCTCTTGTCAAAAGTGCACAAGTGAAGACTCAATCTTGTGAAATAAACACAAAGAATTAGAATCAACAGAATGTCAGCAGAAAGCATACAGGCAGATTATATGTCGCGCAATCCAGATCCAGATTCCGCAGCTAACAGGTAGATCCCCAGAAGGCGAAAGAGTATAAATCAACTTCATTCAACAATTCACAACCACATGCCCAACCCTTAGCGTATACAGCAAACGACAGCAAATGACCTGGCACTGCAATCAGTCATTCATCATCAGTGTACCAACACCATGTAAAGATAAAGGACACTACTGTCCTACTGGAATGTGAGAAAAGAACTGTCCATCACAGAAGACTCGTATAATTTCTGAAGGAACACCATTGTTATTCCACAATCCTGGAAGATCCGGTCTCAACTAGCACATCAAGGTCATCCAGGATGATAAAACAAAATGTTCCTGCCCGCAGCAAAGTATGGTTTCCGAAACTCTCTGAGAAAACTTTAAGCGGTAGCAATGCTGGCATCCTTGTCAAGCATCCACTCCAGAAGTTCATAGAGCTCCACTGAAAATGAGCGCACTACCTGGAAACCAT
This sequence comes from Ophioderma brevispina, assembly GCA_023653785.1. Lineage (NCBI taxonomy): Eukaryota > Metazoa > Echinodermata > Ophiuroidea > Amphilepidida > Ophiodermatidae > Ophioderma > Ophioderma brevispina. Next base: position 12,016 of record JAMKCH010015720.1, read on the forward strand.
GGCAACCAGTTAGTGTGACTTCTGCGGACCTTTCCCATCTGGACACTACTCTTCTTGTGGTTCGTGATGATTATTCAGATACCCAGCAGTTTAGATCTTATCATCCACATCTGCAGAAAGCGACAATTCCTCGTCTCGACAAGATATTTTTTTGAGTGGGAATACCAAAGACTTTGAAAAGTGATAATGGAATTCCCTTCCAATCCGAAGAATTTGCCCAATTTGCTAAGTACGCAGGTTTTTACCATCACCGTGTAACCCCAATGTGGCCAGAAGCGAACGGCGAGGTCGAACCCTTCATGCGTACGCTTAAGAAGGCAGTACAGATGTCTGAGTCAGACGGAAAGTCGTGGCAACAACACTTATGGACGTTTCTTCGCAACTATAGGGCGACGCCACATTCTACCACAGGTACCGCACCTTTTGAAGCATTACACGGAGTCTTACTGTATTTTGCGAAACGAAACAGAACTCCCATTGGATTACACGCTTTATTCCGTCATGCATGCATAACGTGCATAACGGAATAAAGCGTGTAATCCAATGGGGGTTCTGTTTCGTTTCGTTTCGTTTCGCAAAATACAGTAAGCCTTACACGGACATCCAATACGTACCACACTCCCACAGCCACCACATACAGAACAGTCACGAAAAATATCTGAGGAGAGAGATGCAACTGTACGCACAAATGATCACAGAGCCAAAGCAAGAATGAAAGCTTATGCAGACAGACGGAGAAACACTAAATTGTCTGACATCAAAGAAGGCGACACAGTGTTTGTCAAGAACCAAGTTAGAGGGAAATTGAAACCCTTCTACAATCCAGCCCCATACACTGTAGTTGTACGTAAAGGCTCGCAAGTGACAGCCCAACGTCACAACCATCAGATTACCAGAAACATCTCACACTTCAAAAAGATGCCTAAACAAGACAACACACGCAGACAAAACAATGACAAAGACGCATATATGAGTGACGAAGACGCATACATGAGTGACGAAGACGCACACATGAGTGATGAAGACACAACAGAGACGAGGACGAAGAGAAACGGATACCTGAAGCAGTCCACCACCCTCCTAGACGTAACCGTAGACGTCCTCTGTACTTGAACGACTATGTTACCTAAACAATTTGAAAACACATGTACCCAAAGTGACACACATATAAAATATAATATAGAAATCGAAACGTTTTGACAACGGACTTGCTAACTCCAGTGTACGTTTTAATGCGGCATTAAGTTTATATTACACTGCAAAAGACATGCAGTTAACTTTTGAAACATACCTGCAGGAGACATGCAGAACTTTGGAAACTTTCGGAACTGCAGAAAGTTAAGCAGTTTATTTGACAGTAGACTAGTTGCTATCATACCAGCAAAAGCATTGTTTTAAAAAAGTGAAAAAGGACATTTATGCAAATTCAATATTTCATTCTTAATCACACATCAACACACATGACAAAGTGTTCATCAGTCGAAGAATAACATTTTATTTATCTTTCCAATACAAGTTACATTAGCTAACTAACAGGAAAGGAGGGATGTAATATCGTTTGTTTATACTCCGTCCACATCGCTGTAGGTCTATTTGCGGGAGACGGTATGACAAATTTCCTCAAATACTTCTTTTTTTTCACTATTTAGTGGTTTATTTCACCATTAAAGCAGTTACATGGAATTGTTGACACTAATCCCTGATTTTTAAGGTTAAAAACATGCATTTCCACATTTTTCTTATTCTCTCGCATTATCGCTGCTAATCCCTTTAAGTTCCAAAGTATGGAATAGCATTAGGTTTACTAGTATAGAAGTTGGTAAATTTAGGCAAAAATGTGCTCTCATGTGTTGGGATATCAACATTACTGTTAAGTTTAAGAGCATATAGTTAATTTTTCCCATCTTAAATGTAAAGGAGGTTCATTAGCTTCGACATATAAGCTTTGCATAGGGAGGTACGAAAAGCACCCAAGCAAAGTCGAAGACCTTGGTTCTGAATAGGTTCAAGCTTTTTCAAATATGACTTACGAGCAGAATTATTAACTTTGCAACCATAGTCCAATTTTGATCTCACAAGTGATCTACAAAGACAAAAGCATGACTGAGCGATCTGCACCCCAGTCCATCTTTGAGACTACTTTTAAAAGGTTCAGAGCTTTCTGACATTTCTTCCGCAGTTAGTCAATGTGAGCTTTGAAGTTTACTTTACTGTCAAATATTAGGCCTAAGAATTTAGTCTGTGAAACGACAGGAATAGGGGAACCATTCAATTTTAGTTCTGGGTCAAGGTGAAGATGTCTTTGTAGCAGAAAATGAATACAAACAGTTTTAATTTTAGAGAAATGGAAACCATTTTCATCTGCCCACTGTTGAATTTTGTTCAGGCAATTTTGCATTTGTCTTACCCCCTCCTTAAGGCACCATTTGCAACACTTAAGAATTATAATTCAGGGGTCCCTCTCAGACTGCCTACAGATTTACTCACTCATCTTTTGTACTCGAGATGTGTTACAAATGTCTGCTAGCTCCCACACTTACTGATAAAAATTATATTTCCATGTTTCATGCAATTATGCATCTTGCATGAGATTATGGTGTCTAAATGAGGATTATGAACATTTTCTACTTTCACTTTTTTTAATTGTAGTAATGTGCATTTTATGGTACAATTATACACAAATAAACAAGTCCCTGACTTTGGGAAATGCACTATGGGTACTTTTCTCATGGAATATGTGAGATGAGCACCTACAACCAGTCTCCTACCAAGTCATAAAACAAAAAAAAAAATTGGTTCAAGTTTGCCAAGAATGGCATTAATCACAGTAGAGACAGTTGGCTGTGAGAAGACTAGGCATTATACATCTCCAATGCAGGAATGCACAGACGGTTAAGACACACTGTTGACAGGTTCTTCTTGCTGTTGAAAAGAAAAATGCAGATTTCATATTAATTGTATGATATCCATTTTATTTATGTATTTTTAGCTGGTATGTTTATCATATGTTCTTGTACTTCTCTTTGCATGGCACTGTTATGTATCATCAAAAAGAACATTGCTGCTGAAATTAAAACCTCCTGGGTATGCATTTCACCTTTGAAATCAAACCACCTATGTGCATTTGGCCTTTGAAATCAAACCTCCTATGTGCATTTCACCTTTGAAATCAAACCACCTATGTGCATTTGGCCTTTGAAATCAAACCTCCTATGTGCATTTGGCCTTTGAAATCAAAACCTCCTATGTGCATTTGGCCTTTGAAATGAAAACCTGTGTATTTGATGTTTGAATTAAAACCTCCTGTGCATTTGATGTTTGAAATTAAAACCTCCTGTGCATTTGAATGTTTGAAATTAAAACCTCCTGTGCATTTGATGTTTGAAATTAAAACCTCCTGTGCATTTGATGTTTGAATTAAAACCTCCTGTGCATTTGATGTTTGAATTAAAACCTCCTGTGCATTTGATGTTTGAATTAAAACCTCCTGTGCATTTGATGTTTGAATTAAAACCTCCTGTGCATTTGATGTTTGAAATTAAAACCTCCTGTGCATTTGATGTTTGAAATTAAAACCTCCTGTGTATTTGATGTTTGGAATTAAAACCTCCTGTGTATTTGATGTTTGAAATTAAAACCTCCTGTGTATTTGATGTTTGAAATTAAAACCTCCTATGTTTTTGATGTTTGAAATCAAGACCTCCTTTGTGCATTGGACATTTGAAATAAAACTCTCTTACATGGAATGTTGGCCTCGTTTTCGTATCTCCTATTTGCAAATATTGGTCCATTATCAAAATGAACTAAATTTTTAAACTCTAAATTAAAATATATTCAAGCTTAAGGCATGATTTTTTTAGAAAAGACTTTGGTGAAGACTAAATTAATGTCAGAATGTCACTAATTACACAGGTTTTGACACTGGCCCCTTGCTGTATATAGGAGGTTTTGATTTTCAATGGTAAAATGCATGTAAGAGGTTTCCTGTCCAGTTCGAATCCAACGAAGCATCACGCCACACTGTAAAATAATTACGTAAAATACCGACAACAATTTTGGCACGTAATCATACCATACTTACATGACTATGCACTCGGGTTGACACGTATAATGAAATCACACACACTCTCTTCTACTCCAATCTGGAATATGTATCTCACAATGTGATTACCAGCTTCAAATACTGTACCCGGTGGGTCGTTACGTACGGTAAATGATCCCGCTGATGGGCTTGAAGGCTCAAGCCAATTTACAGATACACTCGTAGAACCCGAAGGGATAGTGACCGTCATATCCGCTGGACAGTTGATGATAGCGGGACCATTGATTGCTGTCAAAAGAAAGAGGTACACATGACTAAGCTTAAAAACAAGACCAATGGATCACTAGTGTCACATCTTTCTTGTACTCTATAGCTGGTATTCTGAAAGGGAGACTAACTTAAAACACGGGTTTAAACCAGGTTAATCCTACATGAGTGGACCTTTTTTTCTTTCAAAATACAGTGAAAGTTAAATGTAATGGATGAGAAAATTCCTCATGGATTGGCCAGAACAGCCCATCCATGAAGAATTTTCTCACCTGTTTATACAGCACACTTTTAGAGCATGTTGGAAGGAAAAAAGTCCACTCATGTAGGACTAACCCTGGTTTAAACCTGGGGTCTAAAGTTAGTCTCCCTTTCAGAATACCACCCTTTAAGTATTTGATGGAAGTGGTAGTGAGATCAGTGCTCTTGAAATATTCAAATGACCTAGCTACAAAATATGCATAGGTTTAGATGACAGACATTTTAGCCTGGATCATGGTTGGGTTTTCTGACAATACCAGTATCAGGATATGCTGATGAAAAGATATTTTTCAAAAGAAATGTGCAAATGAGCAACTTCTTAAGGCCATGGCCCGATCGCTGATTGCCTCGTCCCCAGAAGCCCCAGATTTTACCGGAAGTGGTCAAAATTTTGGTATCAGAAGAAAGCTACTATTTTTCTAATTTACCCTGTGAAACCTTAGGGCTAAAGGATGTTTGGTTTGGAAGTTATGATCGAAAATGTGCCCCATTTTGGTCGACCAATATTATTGATAATTGGCTATCTCATAGCAGAGGTATGTTGTCCATAAAACTTTAAGCAAACACTTAAAGGTGCTTGTTCCAATTTATGTCTATTGTGTGCTCTACTTGATATGAGAGGCTGGCACTTGCATATACGCCCCATCAAGTACCATGGAACAAACTTGCGGTTTTGATGGTAGAAGCAATAATGCACATTGCAAAGCCCTATTCAATACTAATATTTGATGGTTAACCATAAATTCGTCAGTTTTTTGTTTATATTTTGGGAATGAAATGGATTTGAGGGATCAAATTTCAGGACGACAATGAGAAAAATACAGCCTTTCATGTGATATCAAAATCGATACTACTTACGGGTAAATCAGGGGGTCCCAAAGACAATCGGAACACGCACCTTTAGCACAGAGTTGATATCTTTTGAACTTTGACATGTAATGAAGTCCACATAATCTTTGCTGTCCAACAATCAGTATGTCTAAGTTTTATACTAATCAGGTCAATTCAGGCACAATTATAATAATTTAACCTAACTTCATTTGACCTTTCACCTGTAAGTTTTGATTTGTAATGTAGTCCACATAATCTTTGCTCCAAAACAGTCACTCACAAAATGTCTCACTACAGGCAAAATGAGCCAATCATTCTATCATAGGTGGTAGTTCTCACACATTAACAAACTACTGTTTTCCTTTCTAATCTACATTGGCCAGTCAAACTTACTTGAAACACTTATTGTGAAAGCACATGTATCTTCATTACCGACTGCATCTACATATTTATACTCCACAAGAATCGAGGTTCCTATCCCTAGGGTCCTTGAAGTACGTGACGTAAAATTCACTTTGTCTGTTGAAGAGCGAATACCTGAAAGATCTGTTGCCGATGGGACAACCCACGACACAAACTTATTGGGCGAGTTTGCTGGTTCTGTGAGCTCCATGTTGCTTGGGCAATTATAAATTGCCGGCGGTGTTGTATCGTAAGGCCGACTTCCAGCTATTTGAAAAAAGAAGGAGTACAGGTTAATATAAATGCAAGAAATAGTGAGATTAAGGTGAAGTATCTACTTAGATCGCAAACACATGTTGGGGTAATCCAGCTGTTTGACCAAGTGCAAATTGCCTCTTTTATTTTAAAACAATTTTAAGCAATGGAAACACAATTTTGACAACTGATACTTGTAGGAATATGCAAGAGCTATTACCTCTGCAAAAATCAGAAAAATCCACTGTGGTTATTTTGCCATATAGGTCTACAAAGGCCATGATCCCATAGAAAGAAATGTAAAACTAGCAACGATTGTGCCTTAGAAAGGGGCCCACGGGAGTTTATCATGCGGTGACTACTTGCACTGTCCATGTGACCTTTGACCCCTATCTATTGTTACAGGCCCCAAAGAGTTAGCAATGATGTATGATTTATTTCACTTTGAATGAGTTAAACTTATAAATTAGCATATTACAATATTATAAATTAATCTAAGTAACATAATATACAAACTAGACGACTCCAGGATACTATGCCCGTCAGGTTGATGTGAAGTAGACAAAGACTTGCAATGACAGTGGTATCATCAATAATCAAGTTTTCCCAGATGGGCACACAATTACAATGTAGACTTTATTTCATCTGTTGTTGAGTGGGAACTTGAGCCCTACAAGATGACATAGGTATTCTAGCAATATAAGCAACTTTGATATTTTGTGTATTTTGACCTTGAGCCTTTTCCAGTGGTTCTTGTGAACAAATTTGACATAAATATCTACTTTGGTTAATGAGTTATAGCGTTTTTGCATATTGATTAGCTCATTTGCATATCTTGCACGTGACCCCTATAGCCAATATTCTGTCACATGATTCGTCTCGTCATTATCCGCAACTTTTGCGCAGACATCACCTATCCAGGTTGTATCGAATTTGAGATATAGCAATTTTGCATATTAATTAGATAATGCCGCCATTTTGAATGTTAATGAGTTCCGATATTAATTCTGTGTACAAGCTGTATACACTGACCAAAGACGATGCCCATGCGGAATTTTCGTACGTAGCGCACCTAATCTGTAGAAGAATTAGGCCTCAAAAGATTTTTAGTTTTTGACCTCTATTGACCCCTACGAGAGGTCATAGGTCAAAATATTTGCACCCCTGATGTAACTTGGGTCAGTGGTTCTGATGACCAATTTTGGTCAATATCGGCCCAGCCGTTTGGCACTAGTAGCATTTTTAAGCAAGGTACAAAGAAAGAAGAAGAACTAGAGACAAATTGTGCTCCAAGAGCACGAACCTAGCCGTGTGAATAAAATGACCTTTGACCCCATACCGAGCACAAATTTTGTGAAGAGCCTGAAGCTCCTTCATATGCATGAGTCACATGACCATGGTACCTTGCAAATGACAGATATTAATTTTGAAGATTTTTTACATTAAGACCGGAAGTTCCCCTTTAATGACCTTTGACCCCCCGAGCACAACGTCGGTGAAGTGTCTCAAGCTGCTTTTCATATGCATGAGTCACGTGTCCATGGTACATTGCAAATGGACAGATATAAATTTTGAAGATTTTTCAAATTGAGGACCGGAAGTTCCCTTTAATGACCTTTGACCCCCATGTTGAGCATAAATTGGTGAAGGGTCTCAAGCGCTTATATGCATGAGTTTAGTGGACATGGTACCTTGCAAATGACAGATATTAATTTGTTACCGATTTTCAACATTAAGACCGGAGTTCCCCTGTAAGTGACATTTGACCCCCATATTGATCATAACTTGGTGAAGGGTCTCAAGCTGCTTCATATGCATGAGTCACGCGGCCATGGTAACTTGCAATGACAGATATTAATTTGTGAAGATTTTGCACATGAGACCGAAAGTTCCCTTTAATGACCTTTGACCCCCATGGTGGGCCCTAAATTGGTGAAGGGTCTAAAGTGCTTCATATGCCATGAGTTACAGTGACCCATGGTACCTGCCAAATACAGAATTTAATGTTTTAAGATTTTTCAAATAAGACCGGAAGTTCCCTTTAATGACCTTTGACCCCCATATTGATCAAACTTTGGTGAAGCGGTCTCAGCTGCTTCTCATGCATGAGTCACGTGACCATGCTACCCTGCATATAGCAAAAGAATTGTTTGAATTCAGACCGGAAGTGTCCCTTAATGACTTCGATCAAAATTCTTGTACAACTCCAAGTGGCCTTGGATCATCGGTTTTCGGACAAGTCTTGTGATTATAGCAATGATTGTGGAACAAGAGGAATTTGCTAGAATTTGATGAATGCCCATTTAATCGGCCCAAATGAACATTTGATCCCAATCTGCGTACACCCGATAGGGGTCTGGGGTCAGTGGGTTGTCTGACCAAATCTGGTGATTATGGCATTATTTGTGGATAAGAAGGCTTTTATAGGGTTCGAATATTTCGAAAGGATGCCCCTTTAATGGCACACGGTGACATTTGACCCCAATTGTGTAACCTATAGGGGCCTTTGGTCAGTGGTTCTTTTGAACAATTTTCTGGCAATCGGGTAAACCGTTTGGCACTAGTAGCATTTTGAATGTTGCGTCGGAAAGAAAAATCGGAACTAGATACAGCTGTGGTCAAAGACCACGAAACCAGCCGCGGATAGATTCAACCCAAGCCTAAAACTAACCCCAGTTCGAAACCTAGCCCAAGCTTCGAAACTTAGGCATAGCTTCGGAAACCCAACCCTATCTAGATCTGGAGACAGATCTGCGCACAGTCGATGTAGAAGACCTTTGACCCTAAACGACCTTCGATCTCGAAAATATTTAACTAATGGATTGTCATAAGATCATATTAAATTTCCATGTCCATTAGTAACATTTTGAAAATTTGACCTTTGACCTCTTAATGACGTTTGTGTCTCCAAATATTTTCAACATGATGATGATGTCATATAGATCATTTCAGTTAAAATATCAGCTCAATCGGAAATGATTTTGAAAAAAATGACCTTTGGACCTCTTAAGACCTTTGATCTCAAAATAATTTCAACATGTTTGAGGAATTCATAGGATCATTTCAGTTAAATTTCACTCAATGGAGCATTTTGAAAATTTGACCTTTGACCTCTTAATGACCTTTGATCGCCAAATTTCAAATATGTTTAGAAACTATCCATAAAGACCATTTCATTTAACTTTCATCTCACTGGGAGGCATTTTGGAAATTTTGACCTATCACCTCCTAATGACCTTTGTTCTCGTAAATATTTCACGTGTTTTAGGATGTATAAGGATCATTTCCAGTTTAATTCAGCTCAATCGGAGGATTTTGAAAAAAATGACATTGACCTCTTAATGACCTTGATCTCGAAAATATTTCAACATGTTTAGGATGTCATAAGGATCCTTTCATCAAAATTTTCAGCTCATCGGAGCATTTTGAAAGTTTGACCTTTGACCCTTAATGACCTCCATTAACTTGTATGGAATTTAAAACATGCACCCGTCAAGTACACCAATCTACCACTACAGAAGACCTATGTCCGTATTTTGTCTTTTTCATTATTCTCATTTTTATTTTTTTTACAATTTAATAAAGAGTGGTAATCTATTATAACCATGCTACCTACAAAATCAACTTGAATATTCTTTTTGTTTATTCGCATTTTCTTTACTAAGGAGAAAAAACATAGAACCGCCATACATAAGCCTCTAAATTGAAACCTTCCCCGGGAATGTAACCGCACCTGAAGTCGATTTTTATTGCATTCATCAATCAGTAAACAAGACTTTATTTTGGTTTTTGTTACGTGAATTGCCGGATTCGCCAGACATAATACTTTAAATCGATTTCAAACAACCCAAGGGCGACTTGACCGGAAGGAATTGAAATGGAGCGCTGCAATTCAAATCTAAATCCCCCTACAATAAGTACAGGGCCCAACTTCATAAACCTTGCTAGTTTAGCTGGCAACTAAGGCCTGGTAATATTCTAAAATCCCTAGTATGCCAACTACGGATTGACACTAAATTGAAATTCATAAAACCTTACTAAGAACCTTGCTAACTAGTTACATACTAGGAAATTCTAGTTGCCAACTACCTCAATCTTTTGTCTACAGAATTGGGGTTTTCGGGCGGAATGGCCTTGGGTTTGCAGTGTGGGGAATGTAAAGTCAATACATTAAATGACTCCCTTTTGTTTGAGTCTGTTCATCTCAGACATTCACATTGCTTGATCACATGGAACCATGATCAAAATGTACCAATATAATTGTCGTAGCTTCCGTCTATTTAGGCCTGTACACATGATCATACATCTACTATATATCGAGAGTGACAAACAGAAGGACTTAAGTCAGCACTGAAAGAAATATTAAGAATTTCTTATTCTGATGTAATATGACTTTTGAGAAATGTGATGGTTAAGAATTTTCTACTACGCAAATCTATTTATTACTCAAAATGTAAACATCTAATAAAAAAAGCTCATATATGGTACTGTAAGCAAACATTATATAAATTTAGTCAACAAAGAACAATTTTAAATTATGACAGCAGAATTAAAGAAATTCTTTAATATTTCCTTCAGTAAGGTTGATAATTGAGTCATTTCAATATATAAGCCAATCATTTTGGGGCCTGTATTTACCACAAGTTCCTCTTTCCCCTTTTCACGGATGGCTATTACGGCATTATGTTAATGCAAAGAAATTGAAGACCCAAACTTTACTCAAATTTCTTTGTATCAATGATATGATTTTTAATTTAAAATTTTCACACATAAACTATAAATCAAAAATTTGTAGCCAATAAACTTCAGTGTTAAATGTCTTTAAATATTTAAAGAAATAATAATCATCTAATAATATTGTTTTTCTTCACTGAGTTAGTTGCCAACTAGTGACTTAGAGTTGATCTGGCATAACTCTAAATTTACAAGATTTTAGAGAAGCAACTAGCACTCGTACGGTTTATGAATTTCACTAGTAATAAACTAGGTTAGTAGAATTAGTCCCATTTTAGTTAGGCTTAGTAAGGTTTTATGAATTTGGCCCAGGAACGATATCATAGGTGCAGCCGCCGTGTGCGTAGCACGGCGGGTTCTTGTATTTGGGCTGTTCTTCTTCTTCTTCTTCTTCTGCTTATATCATGCGGAGTAGCCGCCTGCATGTTATATTGTCGTTTCCAGGTGCCCTCTTCTTATATCATGCGGAGTAGTAGCCGCCATGATATATTGTCGTTTCAAGGTTTCCCTCGTCTTCTTCTTGTTTGTACCTTACTTCAAAAGGCTTCTAGTGCCAAACGGTTTGTCCGATTGAGTCGAAAATTGGTCAGAAGAACCACTAGACCGGGGCCCCCCCCTACTGGCATGTACACAGATTGTGTTCAAGGCATGTCAAGAGAAATATGAATTTTTTGTCCAAAATCTAGAAAGAAAACCCTACTTCCCTTGCAATCAGAGCCTAGAAACGACCAGATTGCGTCACAAGACCCCAACTAATAACCCACATGGATTGTTACACATAGAGTGGAATCAAGGGTCATCTGAGAAGAGATAGGGGGCATTTTGTAAAATAGGGTAAGGGGGTCGTATTCGTGCTCGATTGATTAACTCTGGTGCAATTACCGTATAGTCAGGTAGCCATGGTCAACTTATGGCTGACCGTAAAAATTGAGTATGGACACAATTTTATGCTGAAAATGATAGATACGGTGTGTTAGAATTAATAATTGCGGGTGCCACCTGGGCCTCCTTGGCATTTTGAGAAATCCAAGGTGGCGTCGCCATAAATGATGCTTATCTATTCAACCCTATACTATCAAAATGGAGTTACTGATATTACTATAGTACCAATGAACAAATGCCTGGCACTTGTAAAATGAGTCATACTCAAATTCAAAATGGGAAGCCAAATTCTAGTAATTTTAAAATATGCCATTACAGGGTGAGTCAGAAAAAAGTACAACAAATGAGAGATTTTTTATGAAGAAAACTTAACGGAATCCTACAAAATTAATTCCTGTCTTAGATAGTGGTTTAATCAGCTTCACAATATTGAATTTCAAATCGAATCAAGTCATTCAACAGCTACAGTTATTTTTCTGAATGTATCCATTCTGCCCCGAACAAATTGCACACTTACTGTACACATGATACTCATACTACGCAGCGTCATGAGCGTGAGTGCTTCAAAAGCAAATTAAGGGGTTTGATTGCTGCATCCAAAGCTGAACGTAAACCAAGAGCACTCTTGCGTTACTCTAGAGTGCAATTGTTCGGTCCTTTCACATGGGTACTCACTTCTGCAGCTGTTACTTTTGAACGCGTTAATCAATTTTAAGGCCGTAATTTTTATGGAGGTAAAAAACGGTATGTATTACAAAAGAAAATATATGAAAGCGCATAGAGGGTTTTCCATGACAAAATCGCTCAATTTGGTTGTACTTTTTTTGACTCACCCTGTAGAACAGCAAATACCTGCGATAAAAAATAAACAAGAAGTACTTAGATTATGTGTTAGACACAATAAAGTATTTCTGGACTTTAAAGTTGTAACATGAGGTCAATCAATATGGCAGCCAAAAACGTGAATATCTCAAAACAACTTGACACAAATGTCTAAAATATACTTCAACAGTATACATTATGTGTTCAATGAAACAATTAGAAGTACCTATGATTATAACCAAGTGATACTAGGTAATCCGGACCCTGGACAACCTTAAAAATGGGCAAATATTATGAGTGCAATATATGTGAAAAAACAACAAAAAAAAAAAAATGTAATTCTACGTATTTTGACCACACTTTGCACAATATTAGCTTTTTTTTTTTTTTTTTTTTTTTTAAACAAATTGAATGTAGTTGTACATGGTTAGGATCAAAGGTCCATTTCTAATGTCGTGACCACATTGATTTCGATTGAAGGCTGTAATATCTTATAAATTTGTGCCAAGTATTTTTGATAGATTTTAACCTACCTACGCCAGATGCCTCACAAGGACCCCCAATCTATCCCCCACATGGCGTTACAAGATAGGGATCAAGGTAATCTGAGCAGAGATAGGGGGCATGTTGTACAAATAGGGTAAGGGGGGTCATATTCGTGCTCGATTGATTACCCTGGTGC
>JAMKCH010015721.1:0-24267 GCA_023653785.1 Ophioderma brevispina
TTACTTCATTAAAACATTACGATGACGTCAAATGGAGGGATATGCAAGTTTTGGAATTAATCAAATGGAAAGAGGCAGACTTATACCAATCAACCTGTACCAAAATCAAAAGGATCAGAGGCTTGTAACTTAGAGAAATCAAGGAGCTTAACCAACACCTGTTGAGTGGACGAAGTTTAAAGTACAATTTCATGCAGATAGTGAATACTATTTTGAAAATCAAGGAAGGGTGCATCTGATCGTTTTTCGTATATGCAATGTGTTTGTTGACCCCCAACACCTTGGTATAGACACCCCCTCATTGTGCTGTTAGACCACATGGTGAGGAATTATGATCCCATGATGCCTAATAACGGTCATTGACCTTTGACCTGAATATCTGACCAACGCAGTTGCCAGAAGGCCGGACAGACAAATTTCATAATAATTCCCTATAGCCCTACGAGAATATACAACAGACTTTTATTAGAATTTTTCAAGGTTGAATTGCATATGGCCTCTACTAAATGTCAAATATGACGGGTGGTGTTGATGAACGAGTATTGTAAAAATGGCTCAACTAATACAAAATTACTAAAAATACATATCAATATAACTCGATAATATACAACAATTTCAACAATCGGACACTTCAAATGGCTAATTTTACCACAATTTAATACCCAGACTAGGTTTTTAACACTTTATACCATAAAAAAATATTGAAAAAGCAAAACAATTTCACATTCAGTAATATGTGACAGCCACAAGGTTAGATGTAATCATGCAAGTTCCCAAGAAATAAAGTGGCTTGCATTTAACCTTGCTTTCAAAGTAGCAGAGGGGGTTGGAACTAATCCCTAATACATTGCCAATGTGCCTATCAGGTTCTGTACTAAACATAGGTCAGTACTTAGGGCTAAGAAGTTAAGGAGCCCACAAAACCTTTCATTATTAAATTTTTTTAAAAGTAATAGGTTTTTGTGCAGGGAATGGTGTCGAAAAAGGTGAGTTGATGTATTAAAAATGGGATTTTTGTGGGATCACATGACGATATGCATGGATAGTGTGTTAAATGTACAAAATGATGCATTGTGGGTGCGGCTAAATATGCAGCTCTCTAGGTAGCTGTGTGTTCTAAGCCCACTTATGATTGATTGGTGAAGTGAGAGGAATTGGACTGTTTCAAGTTAAACACAGGGCAAGGTTTTAAAGTTCAAGCATATTACTATATATCAAGAGGTCTATAATAGAGAGGCAAAACGTTACGTAATCTTGAGAATTCACCGCCCATCTCGCAGGTTTTGCAGACCACAAAGAAAACAGAGTACCAACAATAGAAAGCCACTGGCTGCTGCCGCTTACTTCCACCGAATGTGGGTGCCGCTTGATATCCACTAACGGTAGTGATAAAATTAAGTATGTGTTAGAGGTGGCCAGTTGTAATAATAGTGTATCTGGATCATTGTGCTCAGATCTCTTTTTTTCTCCATAATGCAATGCGCGCTTAGGTGAAAAGATGTATTCATTGTTGCGGTTTATTTAAATCAAGACGCTGATGTGTCATTTCATTCGTTGTGTGGCCATAGGTAGGACAAATTTACCCACCCAATAGCACCCAACACCAACAACGGAATATTTTGGCGATTGTTTGTATCGAATTGACTTCTTTGTTATACAAGCACCCAAACTGATAATTATTCCGTGCAATACTCAAAATGCCAGCGCCCATCACGGACGACTGGGTTTTGAATGCTTTTCACCCGTTTATTATTATATTGCGCTTTGGAACCATGTGTGTGGAACATTGGGGGGGGGGGGGGGGGCATTCGTGAATGATACTTGCATAACTAGCATCTATCATTCAGGAGCAAACTGGGGAATGAGTTTAAAGTACCACATGGTACAAAGGCACTGGAACTTTAGACACTGGGGAAGATATGGGTGGGAAAACAATAACAAACTACCCTTCTTAGCAATAACAATACTATCATCTACCTAGATAAGCATGAAATTTACTGCCCAAGTGGTTATCAAACTAATGCTCAATGCAATGCCGATCTAGCCAGCATTGATATGCATGGTTTCACACAGCATTCATCTACATTTAGGACAACCGACAATTCAGCATATCTTTGCCTACCAACACAATTCATGACAAAACACAAGGACGAACAACATGCCCCAAAACGCAACATCCTGTCTCAGAATTTTCAAATCCCAAATAACTTTTCAAAAATGTCATTACTTGCATACCTGCGAGTTTTCCAAGAATTGGACAAGACAGGAGAGACTAGTTATGAGAGAACCTTGGGTTTCCTACTCCAATTTGCTACGTGGATGACAATACCGATATTATAGGCTAAAAACGCGGTCGGATTACGGAAAATGGCCCTGTCATCAGCTTAAGGTGGTGCCCCCTTTTAGTATCGCGAAGTGACCCAATGTGCCGACTTTAGTGTGACTAGGGGGTTTCTTATGGGGGCCCGAGAGCAATATTTAGGGGGGGCCTGTCAGCAACTTCTGAGGCAAGAACGCTGACTCTTACTCCTCCACCTGAGAAAAACCCTAGGTTGGACGAATGTTAAGCTATTCCACAGCAATTCCAAATGTTTCATATTTTCCGGGTATATATCGACTGATCGTGTCTGACTGTCAATTAAAAAAATATCACTTCAGTTCAGATTTTATTCAAGATGCATATACCCGGTGTTGGGGGGGGGTGTGTCACCAAGTTTAAGACATAAACAAAAATAAAAAAACGGCAAAAAAGCATTAGAACCTCCATGATACGCGCCACCCCGTGATATATAAAGGGATTAGCAGCGATAGCAGCGAGAATGGAAAAAAATGTGGAAATCATGTTTTTAACTTATAAATCAGAGGTAGGTGTGTACAATTCCTATAACTGCTTTAATGTAAAAAAAAACACCAAATAGTGAAAAAAATGAGTATTTGGGAGGAAATTTGTCATACAGTCTCCCTCAAATAGAATCACATCCGCTGCATCGGGTCAAAATCTTCACGAAACAGCTGATTGTTGGTTACACACCATACAAATAACAAGGGTCAATAATGTTTGTGTTTGAGGTCAAACTGTATTGATCATGGTGCACAATAATCACCTGGAAATCAGTGATATTCACCGGGAAAAATGATTTTTTGACTCAGTCGATTTTGATAACGCCCACGTATAGAATTACCGAATCCGATAAAAAGTACTGCCTTGTCTTTAATACACGGATGTCAAAAAAGCCAAACCACTTGCAGGTTATTTTCGCATACCCATGTCAAGTAACAACAATAAAAAACTATGAATTTTGATGATTTTTTTCGATGTGTCGGATTAGCAAATCGCTGCTAACCCTTTAACATAAACAAACTTCCCTTTGTTTGACACCGTGTTTTTAACGATAAAACCACTAGTGGGAGTACGTTACGATCGCTTAATAAGCTCCTTCTGCATAGCTCAGTACGTAATTTCAACCCTCAGAAGTTATATGCCACATTTCATGAGCGAGATATGAATTTAGACAACGGAAACGACGAGTTTATCAATGCTTTCAAAACGGTCATATAACGATTCTTAGTGTGCAATGTTGAAACTTAAAAAACGGTCTCACAGACCAAGAGCCTTTATTACGAAAGAATATTGACACAATTTAGTACATTGGGAAAAAAATTTTCTATTTAATCCCCTCGCCCCATGGAGGTGACCTTTCTGCTAACAGTGAAAAAATTGACTTCATACAAAGACCGACGTTTAAACGGAAGTCTTTTGTGTCAACTCACTAGAACCCTTACTTATTGTACGAGCACGGACCACGGTCAAACATCATCGTTTCCCTCACACAGAAAGGGTTTGACACCTTTGGTATGAGTATGGATCCTGCTATATCAACCTAGGTCCGGTAGTCTCCTCAAATTGTGGTGTCCACCTTTTTCAATAGGGGCCATTTAAGTGTTACACAGGGGTCAAACTTTTCAACTGGCTCCAATCATGTTGTAAAGTATTGCCATATTGTCCGTCTAGATTCAAGTAAGAATTCAAAAATATAGGTTTTACCATCTCTGACCAATGGTTTTTTGAGTTATAGGGTAATAACGGCTAAAAATGGGTAAAAAAATGTGCAATTTCTATTTGTACAGGGGTCAAAATCAGAAAGTTGCTCCAATTTTGTTGAAAAATTATAGAAGTTGTTTTTTCTTCTAGTCTAAATGCGTCAAATAAGAAATAGTTTTTGTACCTCTGCAGTGTATATTATCATGTGATGCAACAAAATAGGTCATAGGGCAACATAATCCAATTGGCATTGGGGGGGGGGGGGGGGGGGGGGGCCTTCTTTGAGGCCTTTATCTCCGTAAGTAAAAACTTTAACATAATCATAATAACGTTCGGGAGTCCTCTTACTCCGTTAATAATTTAAAGTATTTAATATAATCAGATTACTTTTAATGTTGACCCCTGTACAAATTGATGCGCACCATGATAGCTGTTCCATGCAGCAAGGAACTTTTGCACAATCCGTTTACCGTTTCAAAAATATATGCGATTACCCTGATTTTTTTTAATATTAATTAGCTCATTTGCATATTTAATTTGCCCGAAATACGCCCAAAATCTAATCAGGTCGAAAACCCTTCATCCTGCTTCCTTCCACCACGATACATCATTATACGTCTTACGGAACTCCAGAAAACTTGGTACACACGCCTTGCGGGAAAATTTTTTCGTAAATTATGCAATTAGATACTTTAATTAGCATATTTTAAGCCCAACATCTAATCAGGTTGAGAACTCGTAGACCCGCTTCTTTCCATCAAGTTACATCATCGCAGCCCTTACGGAACTCCAGATAAATCAACAAGCAGTGAACACGGACGGCGGACAGACAGACAGCATGACAGACAGACAGAAAAGTGATTACTGAAGGTCCGTTCATACTTCTTTGCATTGCAGTGCTGCAATGCAGCCTACCAAAATTGTCACTGCAATCACTTGCAGTATTGCAACGCAATGCAGTACTGCAACGAAGTTGAAATTATTTTAACTGGCGATGCAGCAAGATGCAGTGGGGTGCTAGTCAGTGTTGCAGTATGCCAAATTTCCGCAAGTTTACTGCAATGTACTGCAACCCGTGACCTGCAGTGACCTGGGTTGACCTGCAGTAAATCGATTAGGAGTGCAGCGGAAGTGACAGAACATTGCAGTAAATTTACTGCACAGCAATGCAGTGCAGTGGAAGTATGAACGGACCTTAAGTCTCTGCCGAACAAAGTTCAGGCGAGACAAAAAGTTGAGATTTTATATCATCTGAACTGTTAGCCTTAGTAATCCATTTGTAGCAAATCTTACCTGCAAATCGGCCAAATCTGTAATTTTATATTTTCTGTCCATAAACGGACAGAAATTACAGCACAGTGGCCTATTGGACCGTGGGAAACAAGCATTTGCTCACAACACAAAACCGCAAGATAGGGATCAACTCAAATTTTGTGAATAAGCTTTTCTCAAGAATATCTAGTGTACCATGAATAAAACAGAAGGTGCTGGAATCACAAAATGCACCTTTAACACAAATTATTGACAATTCAGTGGGGTTGGGGATTAACCCTAGCGCAAAATGGTACTAAGTTCAATAACAATCATTTAGATTTCAATATTTATGACCAGATAGCCTTTGGTCAAGTCTTTAACTGTCTAATGCACGTAAGAGTGCCCTATTACTGTTGAGTCTGTGAAAAAGACTAGCACTTTACCAGTTTACTCAAAGAAAATGACAATTCCATCAAAAGCAAAGACGCATTAAATCAAACTTAGTAGTAATCTCTCGAATTTATTGCGTTGTAACAAAATACAAAATCAAATGGTAAATTTCTCGTTCTAAAGTGATATTTTCCTGTTTAAAATTTAACAAACGTGAGAGTTAAGATTCTACAAATATTTAATTACAAAACAGTTACAAGCATACAATTTCAAAGGGAAATTCCTTTTATGCTACTCTACCCCTGGTAAAAAATCCCCCCCTGCAGTATATGATTATGCTATCTAACATCACTCTTTGCACTTTTTCTAAAGGGTACAAAGGCCATTGTAAAGTTGTATTTTGAATAAAAAATTATTATTTTAAAGCACATTAGGTTAATAAGTAATAATGTCTTGTAATTTTTTAACATTTGTGTTCCTATATCCCTTGCGTCCCTAGAGGAAAATTACTACCAACCTGACAATCACCGCAAAAAAGGGTGGTAGCAGTGTTTGTGTTGTTAGATCTTGGAGCACTTTCCCCGTAAACACAAGGCAGGGGTCCACTCCGTGATTTTGAAAAAGTGGCAAAAAATCGCATTGTAAAACACACTTTACTACATGTGGCCCAAGAGTTCCACCGAGACTCATGTCGGCAATGACGAAATGTATTAAATAACTGAAAAAAATAAGATTAATTTTTTTTTATAAAGGTGCATTTCGTAATTTTGAGCATTCCATTCCTTGTAGACAAATGCATAAATGTCCACAAAATCATCTGAATCCCAAAATTTCATTTAAAGCAATAACAGCACATTTTATTAAGAGCACCCCCAATTGTCCAAATATTTTGATATTTTGCACAGTTACCTGTGACTGGTACAGCTCGAAATTCTGTGTCGCAAACGAATTTTGTAATAAACGGCTGCTGGTAACGTCTTTCCAATATGGAATAACCGTGAAATTGCGTCATGTACGTATCAATGCTTATCTATTGGTTGTTCCGTCGGTTCATGCAAGTCAAATTAGAGGTAATTTTCTTGAGGTGACACTATTTCATCATGGACGGACATAAACGTAGCAAAAGTACAATCGGGGATCCCAATTCTAATTACAAAATCACTTATTTTATGATAAATACACATTTTTGAGCATTGTCGTTCACAGGTATAGTTTACTAGACAATTGCCAAAACAACTGCGTACAAATATCAAATTTTGAAAATTGGGGGCGCTCTTCCAAAAATGTGCTGCTATTGCTTAATTTCAGATGTTGAATTTCACTGATCATTTCACAGTTCTCCACGAAGCTCCTAAACACCCTTTCTATAATTGTCACTGTTTATTGGGGAGACTATTGGGTTTTGGGGAGACTAATTAATGTCCCTGGCTTGTTTCAAGGACAGCGCAATGTCTCTCTTTCTTCTCATTTTTACAATATAACCAAACAGGCACTATATGCTGGCCTCGAGAGAAGTTCCCGACATGACCGTCCCGAAACTCGATGGGCACCCACATCAGGCCAGAATATGACAATTATGGAAAGGGTGTTTAGCTGCTACATGAAAATTATTGTCTGGTCTACCCAACAGAAAATAGATGGGGCAAATCACATTTTAAATTTCTACAAAAGACCGATTCTTCAAGAAAGAATATGTATTTCTACATCCATGTGGTTTCTAGGGTATAATGAACATAAAGTGTTATGGAGAAAGCAATTCTGGAAAGGCACCTTTAACCTTTGAACCCTGCAGGCAAGTACAGTTATTCAAAGTTTTATTTCCCCCCCCCCCAAATTGGGAAGCACGCTCAACCAAAAAATGTGTGTGTAATTAAGATGGCCCCAACTGTGGTTTAATCACATTCTATTGAAAATATGCAAATGAGTTCATTAATATTCATAACCTGTCCAAAAGTGTACAGCATGTGACCTCATGTTCTATTACTGTGCCATGTTAGAAGTTCATTGACCATTCGTTTTAGTTGGTAGAGTGGATTAATTAATTTTCTTGAAAATATGCAAATGATCTCATTAATATTCATAACCTGTCCAAAAAGTATAAATCACATGCACCTCATTTACTGTGGCGAGTTAGAGGATCATTGACTACTTGGTTTTAGAGTGCATTAATGAATTTTCTTCTGCCCGTGTAGACATCCATCCAAACATACATGGGGGGGACAAAAACCACTGACTTGCATGTAATAACTATACAGAATTACCAGGATTGAAAAGGTTAAAGGGTCATTGCTCATTATAGCATAATGAGCAATACTTTGGTCTTAACAAATAACCATCATGATTAATTATTTTTAATGCGAACATTCTTTAAAGATCTATCAAATACTTTAAAGCTATGAACCTAATAAATACCTAACAAAAAATAACAAAATTGCATCTAAATTTGATTGCAATGATTATCAATAACAAACAACTGTAAAAACTTTCTTCTACATTCTTTCCTCGAAACTATCTACATCTTGGAAGTATACTTTAGAAGTATTCTAACTGCGAAGTTAGGTTTACACACACACACACCACACAAATAAATATAAGACACCAGTCTTTGGATATTTAGAGGCAGCATATCACATGAAAGAGACAAGAACATGTGTATAAAAGTATTCCTTAGAAATATAACACGCAGTGATGTTTCACACTTTCATTAAAAAAATAAAAACCTTTCATTAAATACAGCTTATTTGGAATCAGGTTCTTCACTTGATATTGTTTAAGCTACAAGGTGAATAAAAATATAGAAATTCTGGAGATGTCATTTTGGTGGGTATTGTATAGATGTATTTAAAAATTGTTGTGCTCAAACAAAAGCTGGAATGAGTTCCACGTGGCCCCCTCTCCTACGAATTTTGCAGACTTGATGGAATAAACCACGGGATAAGGTTGCAGAATTCTTAGGGAGGGGGACGTATGGTACTCTTGCCCATAGCCATATGTAATAATCAAAATTCAAAATATTTCTTTGCCTTAAAATTAATTTCCATTTTTTTCACCTTGTAGCTATTTTTGTAGGGTTTTTATTTTCAGTGAGCAGCTGCACTAGTAAAATTTGAGAACACAATATTATATCTTACAATACCGTAACAGAGTGATTGGATGCACCTGTGAATCTAAAACACTGCAAACTGAAGATGTAATTTAAAAATTGTGAAAATTTCAACCCCATGAAAAAATCCTCCCATACAATTCACTAAAAACAGGAATGAAGGTAAAACAAGTCAAATTCTGAATTACACAGCACACCAGACTTAGATCTACTCCCGGGGGCACTGACCTTTTAAAAATGATTGTATGGGTATGTGCAGTACGTGGTCAAAAATCCTAGTTCATGCCTCTACAGTTCTTTTGACCTCCTGTTGGAGTATGTGTCAGTTCTCAAGACCTCTACTTTGCCACAAAACTCTCCCAAAATCAAGCACCATGCATAGCCAAACACTTAAACAAACATGTGATTCTTCAGTTCTACAACTTCTAATTTTCCCTCCAAATTCAGTTGCAAACACCATCAAATTTCTTCTTCTGTTCTTCAGTTCTGAAGATAAAAAAATCAGTTCTCAACAAACCCTAAGCTGTGTTTCATGAAGCACACCACCACCCAAACCAACACCAAATGCCCATGCCAGATCCCATGATATTGTTGCCTAATCCCCAAAATCAATCCTTTGAGACTTTAGGTTCAAACCTAAATTCTGCAACCCTTGAAAAGGACTGAAAATGGGCAGTGCCAGTTACAAATGCTTTCCTGCTCCAGTGCTTCTGTCCCTCTTCTAGGCATGTGCTTTACACAAGGGCTTTTGCTACAGTTAACTTTGAAACATTTCTTGTTATAACATGCACCACTGACTCCACACACAAAGTCAATGGCCTAGCACTACCTTTGGTAGACATTTCATATAGAAGTCCCAAGTATGCAAATGAGAAGTATTGCCAATGATTCCGTCAAGCGCTACTGCACAACATCATACAGCAGGAAGGAATCAATTGTAATATATTACTTCTATATGAAACATTTACCCTATTTTCAGCCTTGGTCACTGTTATGTTACACTATCAGTAGAGTCACCTTTGACCTGACTCCACTTCACCGAGGGCCTTGTACTGCTTAATAATGTCGGAGGGCTTTCATCTACTTTCTTCAATTTTCCAAGATATTTTGGGAAAGTTCCTTCTTCAATATTATATAGAACATACCAAACCATCTTCCTACATGTCAAATTTGGACTGAATTTAGTGTATGCATATATAATCATAATTGAAAGACAATTTTTGCCATAGACATGTCCAAAATTGCATGGACTCTCACACATTGTAGTATTTTCTAAATATCAGCATCAAGCTACAAAGTAGGAATAAATTAACACATCTGAAGTATTCAAGGATTGATGTTTCAATGCTGTTTTCTTGATGTGAAATATGTTACCCCCATACGAAATGTCTTCCAATTGGGAAGTTGGACTGGGCTGCTCAATTTTATTATACATTATTATGAACATTTATATTGCTATTCTTATTATATCAACAGTATTCACATAATATTAAAATGTAACATTTCAATTTCATATTTCACTTTAAAAATGATTTTTTTTTCCATTCTGGAAATATATATATATATACAGATTATGTACTAGACTATGGTCCTATTAACCATGAACACCCAACAACATGAAAAATCTGCCACCACACAAGTTCAATACAACTCATTGGCCAGTGAAATTGGAGTAAATCTGGATTCTAGAATAATGTCTTCGAGTGTTTACTAGTCCTTAATACAGGTAACGCTTGTGTAGGCAAGGTCCTGAAGGCAGATAGAACATGTCGACCTCTTTGCTTGAAAGCAAATCCTGTTAAAGTTCTACTTCCTGACTGTTTTATGACATTCTAAATATACATACACAGCCTAACCTCCTTTCTCTCCATCTTGAGAGACAGGTTCTGCAAACGACAAAGTCTGACATTATCACTGCTTCCAGCATTGTACACACGGTACAGATGGAACTGTTCCTTCTGCTGCTCAGCAAATGCAACTTCCTTGGAAGATATCTCAAACAATTCCTTCTGGTCTAGTTTGGTAGCTTTCACTTCCACATATATTTTGAAATCCTCTCCTTCAACCACTACATCGTACGGATGGCCAGTTTCACCTGATTCATTCACCCATATCACATTAATGGCCCCTCCTGCGCTTTCGCTTTGCTGGCGAAGGTAGTTGTAGACAAGGGCCTCACCCCATCTGCCAGTCTGCATATTACCCTCAGCTTCATCTATATCAGGTGAGATTTCCAGCACACTCATGTACTGGTTGATCTCAGCACCCTTAGCCAGATCTTCAAATTCAACCTCTACAGTAGGTAGAGCAGTCCACATAGGAGCTAGCTGGGACCTCTTGGATGATCCAGGTGTGCCAGTGAATGGTCCAGAGGTGTGGCGCACTGAGGGTGGTGTGTGAAATGCCATACTATCATCCAAGCTTGAGCTACTTATATCAAGGCTGGCTTCTTCCACCTCCTCCTCCTCCTCCTCAGTGAGAGCCTCCTCATTCTCCTCTTCCATGATGTCATCTCCTGCTTCATCACTGTCTTCAAGAACTTCACCTTCTGACAGATTCTCACCTTGTTGCTGGCTTTCTCCACCCACCTGTTGATGCTGATCTGGTTTGACATAATCCCCAAGTGTGTGCTGACGTTGTTCTCCGTGCTGCAGTCTCTGGCCGGTCTGAACATCTCCTCCATGACCTTCTTGACCATCACTACTTCTTTTGGGTCCCTGACCAACTGTAGAGCCATCACTTGCTGCAGACACTGTGAAACAATGTTTGAGCAATATTAGTTCTCTAACAACAGGAAATTTGTTTTAAGATGTTTTATGACTTTGATGTCATTTACATGGTTGTGATTTCTTTTTTTTTTAAAGGGACACTACCTGATCCTCAGCCTTGATCCCACCACTCGCCTCATCAAACCAGAGATTCTGAACAGCAGAGAACTCTTGGAAACTGCTTAACCCCCTGGGCACTACCACCTATGATACAATCTGTCTGATTGGCTCATTACAGGACACAACATCAGATAGCCCTCTGAGTAACCAATCAAAATAGTTCTTCTCTATCTCTGTGTAAACCATACCACCATTCTTACAGTATCTCTGATTTACTCATTACATGATATCACACTCCAAGTGACCAATCACAAAAGTGCTTAGATACCGAAAGATACGTAGGTAGTGCCCAGGGGGTTAACCATCCAATAGCATCCCCCAGATGTGATACCAATTTTGCTGAGTCCATTTTACTGTCTTCTTAGACCCTCATATAAACAGCAAGTTTGTTCAAATTGAGTTATCTTGAGGCCACCTGCATATTTTCAGATCCACCAAAATAGACCCTACCCCTTTGGATAGTCCTGGAGGATCCCTCCACTCAGCAATCTTAAATAAAGCAATCAGTATCATAGCCACCACACTGGCATAAAATATAAAAGTAATTCAATCACAACACACATACCTTGTCTGTGAAACACTTTTCCATCTCCAGCAGAGTCCCTAGACTCAGATCTCTCTAGATTAGGTTGGCTACTGTCTCCTGGTACAGAAGGCTGCCTTTGGAAGTCCCCTGTACTTGTAGAGTGTGATGTACCCTCAAGATCTCCAGGTGACATTGGTGGAGGTGGAGGGTGGACCGGGTTGGCCGATGCAGGCGGTGCAGGGGGAGGCCACATCTTCAGTCCCTCAGCTTCCTCATCTTTGGATTTCGTGCCTACATGTATTAAATCCAGACACAGGAATATTATTAGGAAAGGCACAAGATTAATATTGTACACCTGCTTTTACTTAATTTGTAAAAATGGCATGTCATTAACTTACATGTACTTACATTGGCCAACATTTCAACACAAAACATCTCTACTTTAAACAAAAATGCAAAATCCTTTTGACAACATTACATCCATGCCTTGAGGAGGGGTAAAGGGGTTGAGGGGTTCCCAACCTTACCGAACATAATTCAATGTGCTACTGAGTGGATTTGAGGCCTGAGATTTGGTTTTAAAAATATGCAAAATTAGCCTTTTTAGGTATATTTGGCTGCCACACATACCCTGGGTGTTCCACCCCCGCACAACCACATGTGTAGGCCCTTCCTTCGCCTGAAAGACATTTTTGTTTTTTAAGGGGTGTTAACAACTGAAAACAATCTTGGGGATTTACTCCATTTGCCGGCAATGAGACTCAACATTTTTTCATGAAAGGTAGTAAAAAATGTGAGAGAGGGACATGCATCTAACATTTCATTGTGAACTCTCTGTAAGAGTCCATAAATGGTATATATCTCTTGATCAATCTCCGTATAATTAACAGTTTTTTTTTAACACACCAAAAAAGAAACCTAAATTTCAGGATAATGCACGCATGAATTTTGGCAACATTTTATTTAGCTTGGTCAAAAAACAAATTTTGCTTAAGAGACTCATGAGGAGTTTCCAGAAAGAGGCGCACCCAATTTTTTCCGAACCGAGGTTTCGCATATTTGGAATGCTTATTCTACTTGTATTAGATACATTTTCTTTCTTTTGATATTTTGTGAAATAGCCAAATACGTGTCTGTATGCAATTTAAAATCATGATATTTATAGTTTGTGGGACGACAGGGACCAGAAAATCAAAGCATGGTTTTATTTATAGGGACGATTACGGATAGTAGGCAAGTTCCCCAAAACAAGGTTCGCGGTTTTTTATTTGTCAATAAACCTTGAACGTTTCCAGTAGGTGGTCTACAAAACCGATCCAGGCAATTTGAGAAATTTGTATCTCAACCGGAGAGACATCCAGGATTGTGGGGCTTACTACAGATTTGTGGTGTTGAGTTGTACAATGAAGTGAAACAACTTATAGGTAGGCTACAGCAACCAAATTGGATGCTGTGATATTCCATATCCTAAACGTCCCTTAAATGCATTTTTTCCAACTTTTCGAAAATCCCTGGAGCGGAACCGTCCTTGTTTTAGGGAGGAAATTGCCCCTAGATCTAAAAACAACCATAAGCTACCACCTTTATTGCGGTGATCGTCAGGTATGTAGGCCTATAGCCAGTTGAAAATTTGTTCATGGTTAAGGCCAAACAAAAAAATCAAGTTGATTTCCAGTAGGAGTAGGTTAGTCCAAAAACCTAAATGTAAAATGCCTTTCATTTTAAATTAAAAAAAATAAAGGAAATTGAAAAGGGTTTCCCCAGAAATGCTCAAACTGGCTAAATAGCAAGTCAAACAGTTGCAAATAATACTTAATTGTCCAATTATTATTTTATAAAACAGAAATATATTTTGTGGCTCACTTGAAATCGTATCATTTGTGGTTTTTTGTCTAAAAATGCAAATCTCCTCAGTAAATCAATAAAAAACAACAAAATAGTAAAAATGGCTCCAAATTAATGTATGTGGCCTACTACTTGGCAACAAACTTGAATCCCCTGCTGATGCCACTAAACTCCCTCACCCAACCCATCACCCAACACATTGGATCCTGTATCCATCAATTACCTGAACTTACCACCCCCCCCCACCCATCAACCAACAACTCCACCACACCATGAAATACTGACTTTGTCTGTCACCCCTGATTTCAGTACTCCATCAACCAGGGCAGCACAACGCTCAAGACTAACTAATATAGGTTAAAAAAAATAATTTTAGCCACAATTTATTGCTTAAGTTGGTATATCAGGGATGAAACAGTAAAATTTAGATGACATTGAGGATTAGAAAAGGGCTGTGTTGGCCCAGGCCAGGGAGATTAGTAACGGAAATTACTTACAGTACACAATAACGCTGTTTTCCTCAACTTAATTACAACCTTGGAAGAAAAATGAACTTTCTTCCATTTGACCATCTTCCCCCAATTTTTCAATTTCAGAAATTGCAGAAGCAAAACTACATCCTCATGGTCACAATGGTCAAGAGTTATTAAACCCTGATCTATGTTATTAAGGCGAAATTGGCATTTGTATAGCATTTTCCGCCTTCCTGTCACCACCAATTACTCCAAATCAACCATTTTTTGGGGAAACTTTCTTTTCCCACCTGTCAACCACACGATTCACAGGCCGTCCCCAGGGGGGGGGGGGGGGGGGGGTGGGTGGTGTGACCCCCCCCATTAATAAAATCCCTGTCGGCAAAACGTTAACTATTGTCGGAATTATTGGTGGCAAATGGACAATTTTTTGATGGCTGTTTTTGGGGCGCCCATCTCCTATTTGTATTTCGGTTTTGAATGACTGAATAGGTAACGTGCGGCCGTCGGTCGACCAACCCCCCTCCCCACCCACCCCCCCCCCCCCCCCTTCAAAATTTCGAACTGACTGAAAAACATTTGGGTCACCCCGGCGGCGGCATCGAGCCGAAAAAATTGATAATTCCTGAATTCCCGACATGGTTTTTGTCGCAACAAGCCCAAACCCCCCATTAAAATGGTTTGGGGACGCCCCTGCAGATTCATGAAAAAGATTATGCACTGAGCCTGTCAAACCGAAGTACTTAATAAACTTTGTCGTACAAATCTCTTGCAACTTTTGGCTTTTGTTTTTTTTTTTTCAATTTTGTTGTCTAATAAACCTTTACCGTGGGGGGGGCATTTGAGTTAGCCCAAAAATTGGGTCGTCCGAAACTAGGTTGCAAAAATTTCAGAAAAATAAGCTGCGATCTCCCCCTATTTTCACCATCCTCGCAAAAATGTGGATCACTTTGACCGATTTAGGGAAAAGGTGGCCCCTCTCCCCCAATTCCAATGTTGATCCGAGTCAATGTTGTCAACAGCTTCGCCAGGCCCCCAACCTTGATTGATGGGAGTGGGAAGATTTTGGTAAAAGGGAAGACCTCTGCTTTCTAAAGATCTATGACTTACCCAAATTCGATCTCATTTGTGAACCTGGCAATTGGGGGTCCCGATATATTGCATCAAATTGGTTTCCAAATATTTTTTTCGATTATTGTAGCTCGACTTTTTGAGGAGTTTTGAAGAAAATTTGGGAGAATATGGCTTTGGACACGAAAATGGGTCTCTGTAATGAAAATGTTCTAAAATGGTAGTCACTGGAACTGAAAAAGATCCTGAAACTGAGGGACTTTAGGCGGTACATAACCATCCTTCCTCCCAATGGAGAACCAGACTTCTCCCAATGGGGTTTTTTGAGAACCCCTTCCCCACCTGTTACATTATTTGTTTTTGCTGTCATAACCCACATTTTTTAATTTTATCTAGCCAACCACATTTTTTACCATTAAACCTAATTTTCGCAGTCACACACAACACACACACACACAAACACATGCAAACACAACACACAAATGCACACCTAGTAGCAACAAAACAATGTTCATAAAATGATGAAGTGGCATTCAAAGGAGAAAGAATCTATTTTTTAAGTTGTCCATAAAAACTTTCTAATTTAAGAGGTAACAGACTCCATGTGTGCAAAATCATAATGTTATTTGCACTACCTGTACCTTACTAGTGTAAAAGTTACTAGTGCCATTGCTATATGAAAGAACTGGTGTGACAGTGTCTGAGTGACCCTGGCTATCTATACCAAAACAAACACCAGGCCAACACACTTACACTTTGACAGTTCCGACCTTGATGTCCAAGAATGGTTCCTGTTTCTTGGTAGAGAAACGCGACTAAACAATGCATGCAAACGTCACCAACACTACAGTGAACCAAGAGTATTGACTATCTAACAAGAAATGTGTTTACAGTGTTACCAGTGTAAACACTTTCCTTCCTGCAGGCCTTCTGATAGTTGTATGCCCGTTTCTTGCGGTTAATATATTCCAAGGGGTGAGTGTTTTGGGCCTATAGACCTTTTGCTCCACTCCTCCATATCACTGTTTTGTTTTCATACTGTGTCGTAATTGGAAATAAAGTTTTGATGAACATCTTGATTCGATCACCCAGCACTCCTGTTATAGACTTGCCCTTTTCCTTTTTTTACTTCGTACTCAAAACATCTCCTCCTATCAAGAAATCCCCAGATTCTATATACTGACCTTTGACGGTAGTTGGTCCAAACGCACTAGATTTTGGTGGCCAGCTTTATAGTCCTTCCTCGCCTGCATATCAGTTTCCTTCTCTACTCTTTTGCCTCTTCTGCATCTTTCTTTTTCTCCCTTTTGCTGGTGGTGGAGGCTTCCCCTTTGAAAACAAGCACATAGAACCAAATAAGTACTGCACTGTGTATTTTGTCTTTTTAAATTTTATTTGGTGACTATCTCTATTGCCGGAGCAGACTGACGTCACCATCGCGTGTGAGAGCTTGGCCATACGGTCAGGGCGCTGGCCTGTGACCACTTTACCAAAATCCTCGGGTTCGAATCAAGCGGTGGGTCACTTGCTGGGATTTATTCGGGTGCTCAATTCTGGATTTATCTTTATACCAGCTATTGATTAAATAACAAATACCTTCTCTCCTCCATGGTTCACTTGGAATAGTGCAAATGATTCATGAAAGCACCCCATGCTTCGGAGGGGACGTTAAGGGCTGCCGCCCTGTGTACAGATAGTCACAACTTTACTTGACTCCGCAGTCAGTGTCGAATAGAGTAGGGTGTAAACCCACTGACTGTTCCCACTCCGCCAAGTCTCAAAGTGGCCATGTTAGGAGCGTCCTTATCACGGACGGCCCCGGATCAGCTTACTCAGATTTTAATCCTGACAGCCACCACAAGCCATTGCAATTGCTCTGATCGCGGTGAAAACAAAGGGGAAGCCTGGGGAATCCTGAATCGGGGGCGGTGAAAACAAACTGCACAAATTGCGTCTTTAGGTTTCCGCACATCGTATGACACTACGCGTGCAGCGTGCATCGAATCACGCAGTTTTGCCATGCGATTTTGTTAAAAGAACTCCCGATGTCGGCTCCCGCTATAGCAGAAGAATAAAACCGTAACAATATTGACTGAAATATATTTAGTGAACATTTGCAAATTTACATCATCCAAAACTGCTGTGAAGTGGTATGGGTGCAAGAGTGGTGCAATGTGAAACTTAACCTTTGTATCCCAATTTTAATAATTGTATTTGTTTGGGGTTTTTATTGCCAAAAAAATCAAATTAAACCTCATCAAAAGCCCAATGATATACACTCATATTGTAATAAAATACCTAATACTGCAAAAACTGTTGATGCAGGTATCAAAAAAAAAGCCAGGGGTAAAAAAACTTCAAACACTGAATAACCCAAATGTGAACTGGTTCCTCTCTCCCTTTCACTATCGGAAACCCATCCACAAACATTCACACATTCACAATTTAACTTCAGGCATAATTGCTTGGGGACCTGCCCTACGTCCTGTGTCTTCGTCCAATTTTTCTAAGTCTAAGCTGCTGAACAAGGGTTGTCACTGATACCGTTGCCCAAGTGAATGTCTCCAGATACAGCAAAAGAGAGCCCAAGAAATTGAACAATGCCTTCTGGCATGAACCAAATCCCTTGGACAATCTTTGAACCTCACGGCGGCCTGCATTAAACACAACGAGTATGAAGAAAAGCTTACCACCCCAACTGTAAGATACTGCTACGATAATCTGGAGCTATTTTCAATAGATGCAATGTCACCTCTGAAACTCTACACAGGCCGTGTTCAACCTATAGGTCTTTTCAAATGAGCATCAGAAAAACAATCAGTGCAAAATACATGTACACCCAAGCATCTTTATACGTCACATTTACTTTCCCAACGTTGCCAGTTGACCCGCATTACGAAAGGACAAATACGCAGAAGTGATGCACTCAATGTTGCATGTGAGGTCCCGTTCAGTGCAAAAATACAATGTAACGAGCGTCCTTATACGCTCACCAAGGGACAAAAATACTTTTGGGGGTACGGCTACGGGGGCTTTTTGAGCAAATTCTGCCACAAAAAAGTAGCCCGAGGCATTTTACCATAGGCCAGAAAATTCTCACGGGGGCTATTTGGTGACAACTCGAGGGCTAATCGCCATTAGCCCTCGTGTATTTTTTTTTGTGCCTGACGCTCACGTACTTTCACAATGCTTTCCAGTGACGCGTATTACGCAAAGGCAATACGTGGAAATGTTGCGCTCAAAAGTTGCATGTGATTGACCCGTTTAAGTGCAAAAATTACAATGCACGCGAGTGTCCCCTTATACGCTCAAATTACTTCACAAGGTGGCTTGCCAGTGACGCGTATACACAGAGGTAAATACGGGGAAAGGTGTTGTGCTAAACAGTTGCATGTGATGACCCGGCAGTGCAAAAAACAATTCACGCGAGCATCCTTATATGCTCACATACATTCACAAGCGCTTGCTAGTGACGCGCGGTGAGCGCCATTACCACAAAGGCGAAATCGCGTAAGTGCTGCGCTTAACAGTGGCTGTGAGTGTGTTTGCTCGTATCCACAAGTCATTGGTAATGGCTTTGTGGGGTGGGGTCAGGATTTGTTCAGCTCGTGTGGCTTAATCCGGGGCCCGCGTGTATCCATGATCGGACGGCTCCTAGCATGGCCCGCTATTTGAGGCTTGCGGCGGATTGGGAACAGTCAGTGGTTGCACCCTCCTCTTTTCGACCACTGACTGTTTTGACATGTCAGTTGGGACCCCTCTCTGTACACGGGCCCGACGGCTTATTGCTAACGTCCCCTCCGACAAGGAAGGGAGATGTTTCATGATCCATGGCCATTCCAAGTGAACCTATGGAGTGGAGAGCGGCAATCTGTATTTAAATCAATAGCGGGTATTACAGATCAAATCCAGACTTGGTAGTACCGAATAATCCCGGCAAGTGCCACGACCCCACCGGGATTCGAACCCGGGAAATTTGATTGTTGTATGTAAATTTGCGCCAGAGGCAAGCACCCTAACGGCTAGGCCACGCTCTCCCACAGGTGTGCATGTGATGACCCATTAGGATGCTTAACAGGGTCACCATGTTCAGTAAACTCGTTTGAAAAGGTCTAAGCCTTCATCAAGGCATTGCGCTTTATTTTATTCTGCCAGTCCCTGTATATGATGTGGTACTAGCGCCCTCTCAGTCTCTTGCCCTCGCCATATGCCGCCATTGATTTTGTGCGTTTGTTTTTCTTTATTTTATGGATAAATTCTTCCGAACCTTTCATGAGAACTGGTTGGGCACTACATAGTAAGGAGCCATATGAATGCAGTCAGTGCGGTCAAACAAATGTGGTACTACCGTCTGGCGGCATGTTTTGTGTTTCACGGTCGGGAATTCGTCTTGTGTTAAAGAAAGGGGATTTAGTGAAAGATAATCTTGACACGAGCAATTCAATGAGTAGACCTGTACAAGCTCTCAATGCTAACCACAAAATATTGATGGACACATTATGCTTTTGCACCAGAACTATCACTATTGTGAAAGACGCCTCGATCAATCGGCCGAAAGGCTTTGCCTTGGACACCAAGCATACGGCGAATATTGTTGTTTTCTTTTTTTTTTTTTTTTTTTTTAAGGCGACATTGACCAAAGATAATTGTGCTTATAGCATGTTGCCCACACTAAGTTTTGTTTTAAGGGTCCATGGACCCCCAATCACTAAAAGATCATCACCAGAACCCCAATTTTACCGAACTTAGTCAAAATTTTGGCGTTATTGAATCTTGGCATAATGCTTACAGAAGTCCATTACCTTGCAAATTATAGCACCCTAATTCATCTTAATACAGATTGTGTGTTTTTGCACGGTGCGGTGTGTGGTGTAAACTGTCTTTTTGACCAAACATTTGGTTTAATCACCAAGCCCGCTATAAAAATCAGTACAATTTGCACCACACTGCTATCAAGTACAACAAACAAATCCAAATTAGGTGTAAAGAAGTCTTGACATGATAATTCTGGTGTTGCCATGCAGTTCGGCCATGATATAGTCTGATAGGTACAATGCAATCATCCCAATAGATATTATGGAATAATATGGTAAGATTCACAGCACAACAAATTGCTTAGCTACTGTTAGAGTGTAATTTAAGGGATTACATACAATTTTGGCCAGCAAACTATTTCTTTTGATTCCAACTGCAGGGAGTCATTTGCTTTACAACCATCCTGTACTTACACAATGTACATGTAAGCAAACGGCAGCCATTTCCTTACCTGAATGTTTCTATGCAAATTAGGCACAACCTTGTTGACAACATAAAAGCCTCCCTTCTGAATCCCCACATCCATGGTACGTGAGGCAAAGACGGTAACAGCATGCTTCATCCTATGCAGAACCTCGAGTTTATCCACTCAAAAAATGGTCATGGTTTTAAGGCGGGCAGCTACGTTTCATTTGCGTTGTTGGTGGTAGAGTGCATCAAAGTCTTTATCTCTCTATTAGTGAAAATGAATGAATAAAAGAACGGTTGTAAAGCAAGTTGGAATTGAAAGAACGAGATGTGAATAGGTGAAGGAAACAAGGTGTTAGTAGAGCCAAATTCAGCAACTCAGTGTCTCTCTGGAGTTAAATTTCACCAAACAAAAAGATACTACAACATGCATACCCACACTTCACTCACCCCTGGACTATGTGTGCTGAGTACAATGAATGTGAAGGGACATATGGTATATAGAAAAGCTGGACAGTTTGGGGACTGGCCTGCAAGAGTCCTGGAATCAATTCTCTCTCCACACATTCAGTCAAAGTTGTATCTGGCATGCATCAAGAAAACTGTTTGATGTTATCTTTGCCTCGCCAGATTACCCCGGCTTGCCTCGGGTTGTTGTTAACGATGGTGCGCCTAGTCGGCTTTGTCTGCATGTCAGCAGAGTCACCCGGGGCGTGTTCAAAAAAGCTTTCAGTCTGCCGAGTAGTACTACATAGATAGGTTGGTTGGCAAGGCTAACCAACTTGTTGGCACGTGTTGGACGACGGCTCTTCTTGACAGCAGACACGCAGAACGGGCAGGATATTGAGGAATGACGTCGGACACTAATGGTCTCTCTCCTCCACTGGATGAAAATAAACAAATTAATGTCTTGACAATTGACCATTCTGTGAGTGATTTGCCAACTTTTCACTTTTTAAAAGGTTTATCTCATATTTTTAGTGGAAGGGACGGAGAATTTTTCAAGGAGATAGAGGTTTGCCCCCTTTCCTGGGATATGGTTTCATTTGGGAGGACATATGTGGGCGTGGGGTGCGGGTCGGGTACTTCTGTACAAAATGGGGGGGGACACATTTTTAACAAATAATTTCAAATTAGTACAAATATTTGGTGTAATGTAAAAAACTTCGTGATGACCATTGGGGTCATGGTCATTCAAAAAGATTTACTTTAGTAATTAAATTGGGCTACCCCACTTTAACAAGTAATCTATACAAAACAGTGAAAACATTCTGCCCAATTATAATACAGGGCTGTAAGTGGACATATAATGATCCCTAAAATTGCACCCCCAGCAGCCAAGCGAACACATGCTCAGACGCTAAAATTTTATGCGGGAATCGTCCAACCAAAAGGCTACAGAAGGATGTTTTAAAGGGCATAATCCCCCCTACTAAAAAATGCGGATATGCTTTTTACCCAAGTCCATAAAAGAAAAAAAAAATGTTGGTGATTTTACATACGGATTTTTTACATTTGGCCAAATTGTTTGGAATTCCAGAACCATTTCCGTAAGTCATCATCCTTAATTAAGATAACAAGTTTTTATTAACCAACCTATCACCGTATCCCTGCCTCTGCTTGCTATGTGCCGCCCATTTCATTTCCCAGCA
Source organism: Ophioderma brevispina (assembly GCA_023653785.1). NCBI lineage: Eukaryota > Metazoa > Echinodermata > Ophiuroidea > Amphilepidida > Ophiodermatidae > Ophioderma > Ophioderma brevispina. The sequence continues at coordinate 22,468 of JAMKCH010015721.1, forward strand.
GCCATTACTTTGCGCCAATCTTGTAGTTGTTCCGTTGTCAGCGGCAAGGTGATCTCGATGCAAGTCACAAGCAGTAACACATACTCTTGATTGTAGGAGTCTGGTCTCAATCAGTTTGCAACAGGAAGATGTCTTGAAATCCTGATATGAGGCACTCACAGCAAATCTTTGTGGCTGTTCAGATTCTGCAAAATATCTATGATTGATGAGAATTATTCATCTCCTACAATAGAGCAAATTGATGGATATGATTTTGTCAGTACATGGTGGCATTCGGTTGTTGATGTTTAATTGACAAAAAAACATCGCGGTCCTCGGACCCCTTAGTGTCGCCTGCGTCGCGTTTATGAATGATAGGCCCTCATATGACTTTGACCTTGATATGTTGAACTTTGACCTCATACACCAATGAGGGTTCGTGTAATATCAAAATTTTCAATTGAGGTCAATTTCATACAATTTCACCTCTTCTGCCTATCTTAATTACTAACCTCACATGACCTTTGACCGTGGTATGGACTTTTGGACCTCATTCAACAGTGAGGGATCCCAAGTTGTACCTATATGACTCAAGTTTGTTTGAAATCCATCGAAATATACAGATATTACGGGCAATTGTTAAACCTTTTTTCACAACTGGCAACACAACAACCTCATCACAGGACTTACAACAACAACATCATCAACAGGCTAACAGTGGACCAAGTGATCCCATGTGTCTTGCCTGAGGCAGGCGGACAACCACACCACACACAAAAAAAAACAATGATGAATGTCACCTTCGACTTAGTGTGGGCACAACTGCAAGGAACTACAGCAGCAGCCATAGTGTGGGAAGTATGTGTAAAAATAGGATTTCTCACCACAGGTAAATAAAAGCTTACATATATTTGCCTATTTGATGGTGAATGAAGTATGAGAAACTAGACTATCCAGTCAGTAGGCGCTAATTTGTTCATGAAGCACTCTGAACACAGTCCGTTAAGATGAAAGGAGTTTCTTAGCTCCTGGATATCATTTGCATGCCAGACCAGGATGTTTATTTTGCTAATCCAAAAAAACTCAAGCTTCATACATAAGGTAAGCATGAGCTTCAACTAAAACCCCCCAAGACAAAAACAACAACATTATAATCAGCTAAAACTCGAAAAATCACTTTTGGTATGTCACCAGTATTGGGACCCAATGACACTGGCACCACAGACTTGTATTTTTTTTAAAATGTTGGTACTGCTTTAAATATCTCACCATATCTTTGCTCTGCTCAAAAGCAAAAAGTTTTTTTCAGTAGAATCAACAAGGTGCCACAGTCTTCGTAAATTTGCTTTTACATACAATTTCCTTATTGAACATTGGCCAGAGGGAGAGAAAATCAAGTGTCGTTACAAATTTACCAAGCCGATACCTTGGCAATTCGTGTCTCACTTTCTTTGATATAAATTATCTGTCCCCAGCTTACTTATCTGTTTGACAATACAACTGGAAGTTGTCTGAAAGTTGCACCCGTGCACTGAATGATATTTGATGATTTGAGGAAACTGATAGGCCCAATTGGAAGCTGATGCAGATTAACTGAAATCAATAGGATTTATTTTACAGAAGTGAAGCATTTCAACCGGCAGGCCGGCAGGGGTTGCTTCGCGACAGCTTAGCACCGGCCTGCCTTCGAGCCAAATCAGCGGTTATTCATGATAATCCATGAGTGAACTTCCCTAACTCTAAAGATCTTAAATCGGAGTTAGTAAAAGAAGTTAAATCTCATCAAATGGCCCCCGCTGGGAATTGAACCAGGGGACCAAA
>JAMKCH010015722.1:0-22521 GCA_023653785.1 Ophioderma brevispina
AGTGGTAGGGACGTTCCATTTCTCTTAGGGTTTTTTTTATTTTGGGGCATTTCACTTCTCAATAAGGAAAATGCATATGTTTCAGTCAACATTGGAAAGGAAATCAGGCCTCAGTTATGATTTAAAAAACAAACATTTTTTGACTATTTCCTATTATTTTGTGTACAAACTGCATAAATCTAGACAAAGATTGGTTTTATATGCCTCATACTCAAAATACCAGAAGTTCGCTTTTTTTTTTTGTCTGTAGATTATTAATGAAATCATTCTTTGTTTTGTGCATCACTCTGGTCGTCCATTCTATAATTTTCCTTCTTATCATGGAACAAGAGCTGTACCTGAGGAAGGCTGCGTACCACAGTCAATTATGTAGACAATCAAGACTGGTATAGGTAATGTGATAATAACCAACTTAAAGGGCCCATTCTCTCCGCCAAAAAAAATTTTGAGCCCATATTTACTAAGTGCAATATTTTTAATCTTTAATTTTTCTTTATCATTCATGTAATTTGGCCTGTAATTTAGAGTTGGTTTGTTCATATTACTCAACTTGTGTGCAATGTTTCTTCTGGCTGTAGGGCATGTGTCATCCATTGTATAGACACTGGAATCACGATCTGAAGGTTGTGGGTCCCGAGTCCCGCTGCAGCCAATGTGTTGTGCACGTGGGCGTATACTCAAATTATTGGCAGCTTTTACCCACAAATAGGGTCTACATGGTTTAACATAAATACCATGGCGTTTGCAGTGTCGCAAGATGATGATGACTGTCCACTGGATAAGAAGCCAAGGTGTCAAAAGTCACAAGATAAGAGCAGCTGTGTTGCGAGTGTCACAAGATAAGACGGTTGTCAGGAATGTCAAATTTTCCCATGTAGACCCCTACAAATACCCAACTTTTTACAATAGACCAGTCCCATTGATACAACTGCACCTTTAATTGGTAGAGTGATGCAAACTGTACATTGCATCGATGTTGTACATGCCAAAGCTTGTTGAATCTTCTCCTATCACTGGCTAGAGAAACTAATGAATTCATGTGCACTATTTCAAGTGTTTAAGAATAAGTCTTGATGCTTATGTACTTGAACAATATGTTCACTTTTTCGGAAATTTCCAGATTTTTGGCCCCCCCAGAGAGACAACAAAACTTTTCTGGAAATGTAAAAAAAAAAATCATTTTTTTTGTTAAATCTCCGGGGCTCGAACCCACACCTTGGCGTGCGGGCCGAGCTCTGATCCACTGAACCACTGTGCCCCTCACATGGGCATGGGTGGTGCATGGATTGAGCGCTCGTCCCGCAATCAAAGGTCGTGGTTGAGTCCCACTGTGGCCACGTGTTGTGCCCTTGAGTACGGCACTTTACCTCAATTAACATTCCCTTCCACCCAGGTGGAAAATGGGTACCAGCATTATTCAATGCTGGAAAGTAACAGACTTCGCTGTGCGGGAGGAGTGGCAACCCCCCCACAGCAAACATAAAACGGAGGAGGCCTGGCCCAAACGCTAAGGAAAGAGGGAGAGGGCACTCGCGCACGAGCTGGCCCCTCGGCAACAATAACTTTACTACTTTACTTACTTATTTTAGAGAAAGGGTCTTGTACCCTAAAATTGCATAAGAAAATACATTCCCTGGAGCTTCAATCAACCGGATGCTACGCTAAAAATATACCTTCCCATTGTTCATTTTGATTTTCAGGAAATGGACTTCTCCTTTGTTACATCTCAGTGAAAGGACGATCTGAATTAGTGCTATATATAATGCATAGTTATTATTCCTAATATGTGTTGCTTAAACTAACGCGAATAAAATATTTTCTTCACCTGCGCCCTGCAAAAGAAACATATGATATAACACACTGAAAACCTGTACTGGGGAAACCCGCCTTACTGCAGCAAAACAGACATTTTACAGCGGGGCTCCCATAGTGTGGATTGCACAGACGAAAGGCCTGAAGTGATAACTCGAGGGACAGCACTTACATAGAAACACCTGAGAATGTCTGCTATAGATAAATAAATTATGATCACTGAACCGTGCAGGAACTCCTGCATCGCAAGAAAATACATTATCATTGTTTGATATATCAAGGGTGTGTTGTTCAAAATCAAATGTTATCTCTCTTCATATTTCCTTCATCCTCCAGATGGAATAATGATGTTTATTTATTGTACAAGAGTCCTCCAATCCGTTTCTGTAAATTTGTTCTGCCCCTTGTATTTGGCTGTTTTCTGATCTTTATTTTCTTTGAAATGTGATCATTTTTTTTCACTTAGATTTGGTTTAAGCCAAGCAACCGGCATTCTAGAATTACTGGATGAGGAGAGCAAATTGCCTCGTGCCAGCTCCAACAATTTCACCCATGCTGTCCATCAGAGACACAAGACTCACTTCAGAATAGCTGTAAGTAATATTACTCCCAGCAAAACCAGAAAATGTTGTAAATGTTTGAAAATTAGACTTTAACTTGATCCATACAATCTGCAATATTTAACCTTTAAAATGATGCCACATTATATTTCTATGCTATTTTGAATCTATAGACATCAGGTTTTTAACTTGGTCTTTATATTTTTAACCTGGTCTTTATATTTTTAACCTGGCATTTTGAAGACATGGCCCCATCAATATTATGAGATTACACAGAAAGCGAGCTTTAATTTTAGAGATTAACCGATATTTGTATCGGACTTCGGATCGGGGGCCAATTTTGCAAAATTGGCAGAAAATCGGATTGACCAAAATATATCAGAGCATGCCGATTTTCAGCCGATGTACTGAATGAAAGAAAGGAAGAAAGTAAAATGGGTGTTTTTCCAGTTTTTAGTAGAAACACAAGACAAGAGCTGCTCAAAAAGTTAACCTATCCTCCAAAATTCCTCCATTGGAACTTATAGCAAATGTGAACCACACAGATTTATTAATTATAATCATCGTTGCCAATTCCTAAGTTTAAAAAATTGAACTTTATCGGTGGTGATCTTTAATATATGGGACAAATCATTGGATCGTATCGGTGGATCGGCCGATACTAAAAAATAAATATTGGCCATCGGATTGGCAGTGGAAACCCTGGATCGGTTAATCTCTATTTAATTTCCCTTTATGATAAAGACTTGATTCATTAATTCCTTGATGGGTTTCTGTAGGGGAAATAAGAATGTAAATATTATCAGATGAGGGTACGATTAGGAAACAACCAAGAGATGTAGCTTTGTCCTTATTGCTGCAGATTCCAAGAAAGTCCAAGCTGACAAGTCATCGTAACCTTAGAGACGATGAAGGATTTCTCATCCGTCATTTTGCAGGTGCCGTCTGCTATCAAACTGTGAGTGAACATACCAACTTTAATCTTCTTGAGATTCGCTTTAAAATTGTACTGGTTGAAATCTGTTTTTTTCCTGAGCATTGTGGGTCTCACAAAGTCCAAAAAGTGATCAATTAAATGTCAGGGGAAAAGTCATGGAATTTTAATTTTCAGAGAGAGAGAGAGAGAGAAAGTGTAAATACAAGTAAGAAAAATGAGAGAAGAAAAGAAAGGTGTTATGTTAGAAGTAATGTTTGTAGGCCATTTCTGGCACTCAGAGCAAAGTATTGCAGAACAATTCCAGTATGAATCAACCTGAAATTTTGCTATTAATAGTGGGTCATGGAATAGGCATGCAAGGTCATGGAATTTGAAAAAGTTTGAGATATGTTGTGAACCTGTTTTCTAATAGTTTATTCACCAAATAGTATATCACCTAGTTGGTAGCCATTTGCAGTTGTAATTAAGACTCCTCTCTCAGAGGAAGCAAAGATGATATAGAATGAATCCAGCCAGTTATATCCTGTAACATGCACTTGAGTTTTTCTTTTTAACAGAGTGAATTCATCGACAAGAACAATGATGCTCTACATTCATCGCTAGAAGCTCTAGTACAAGAGAGCAAGGACGACTTCATCCGAGGCCTCTTCCCTGGCCCACCAGCCGTACCATATATACAGAAACTGGCTTTTGAGAGCGTAGGAAATAAATTCAAGGTATGCAAAAAAACTTGGCATCATAATAATTAACTCGCTGTATAATCCTGGGTTAAACATACTCCTGGGATAAAGAATACTCCATACTGCTGATTTAAGTGTATGCTCTCTTTGTAGTTGTATACATTGTTTATCACCAAATAAGCAAGACTGCGATTTGATATAGAATAGCGCGGGAGCAACTGCAAGTAACACTACCACCGTGCATGATGTACGCATGGCACACCCTTATGGCAAGAAGCGCACACATAAAACAGAATTTCTTTCATGCGCATATAAACAAAAGCCGAATAATTTTGCTTATTAGGTTATGAACAAAGTATAATGTACTAGATGTGCTAACCCCTAAGATCTACTACCTGTCTTACAGTATCTCAGATTGGCTAATGACCTGTGAGCAACCAATCAAAGTAGACCTCATTTGTATCTGTATGCACCTTTAAGATTTTCTTACTATTATGTCTGGAATCAAATTTGAGACGCGTCGCTAAAATGATGTGCGTTGACTGTGTATGCACAGCTGTACTTGACCTAGTAACAAGGCATCCTAGTAACGTAATACGTTTGCACGATTGGTAAATATAGCAGATGTCAACTGTACTTTTTTTTGCGTGCTACGCTCGGCGCAAATACACACTTAACTGCGATCGGTGCACGGTGACGCGTCTCAGATTTGGTTCCAGACATAAAAAGTCTCTGATTGGCTGACAACATCATAAATCCCTATAAATAACCAATTAAATTGGCCGGGAGTGTCGGAGGATAGGGCTGTAAATACAATGAATCCTATAATACAGTATGATTTGGAACTTGATGATAATGAAGTCATGTGATCTCAGAGAGTGTCCATTCATCAACACGGCCATTACCAAGCCTGCATTTGATAGCTCGATTGGGTAACTTTCGAAGGTCAAAAAGTGCGCTATAAGTGTCCTTTTTGGTCTTTCTCAGGTAATTTTTTGGTTACTTGTTCAAAGGAAACCAATGGTTACGAAGCATAATACCAACTTTGGAAACACTAACCAACATGGCAAACACTAAACTTTGTATACATGGCAAGGAAGTTAAAATAGGGATGGCATTGTCAGCTTTTTTTTTGTTTTTGCTTGGAGAGGAGTTAATGTGTCCTTGGTAAACTTTGATTTTACCACATACCAAATTTCATAACTTTGTTGAAGAAAGGTCATTACCTTGAAGTGTTCACTTTCATCCACAACACGCACAGCTGTACTGCATCATAGTATGTGATGAAGTCAAAAGTTACTGACGATTGGCATGAAAAAAAATCTGGCGGTATGCCAACTCCCCTCCATGAGTGATCAATCCAAGATTTATAGCCTTCCCTTATGGTAAGTGGGAGGTCCCGGGTTTGATCCCCAGTGAAAGAAATTAATTTGTTCATTTCTTATCCACCTTGAGGAAAATAAGTTATTGCTCGCAATATGACGTTCTTTATCAAATCCAAGATAGTGATGAACACAAAGCATTGCGTCTACTAATTGCTCCTTTCAACTTCTTTGGTGCTTGAAAGACATTAGTACTTCCATATTGGAGATGATTTCTGACCAAAAACTTGTCTTTAAAATGCAGTGATTGGTAATTCTAGCAAAAGCTGCTTGGAGGTTAAATTAGAGTTAGGTGGCAGTTGGTTTGAAATTTGCTGAGCCCGATTAAGAATGACAACAGGTAAAATATGCAGGGACGCTATAGGCTAGCTGTACCACCAGAAATTTGAATGCGCCGAGTACACTTTTTGCAGCATTCTGAATCAAAGTAAAATAACAATAAGTGTTTTCCAATAGTTAGTCATGTCATTTCTCCTTCAGAATCAACTTAATGTCCTGATGGAAAAGCTTCGCAGCACAGGAGCGTCTTTCATCCGTTGCATCAAACCCAATGGGAAGATGGTGAGCGACATGTTTGAAGGTGGACAGATCCTCAGCCAACTGCAGTGCTCAGGTAAATATGTAGAATATTACATCCTTTTGCCTCTGGTTATGTGTACATGCAGGGTGGTCCCAAAGAAGCAGTTCATGGATTGGTGCAACTCTTATCTTATTAGCTCAGCTTGACTTCTTAGAGTTACCTTAGACCACACTCTTTTTCTTATAAGACCCACATTAAGAAGAAGAAGAGTAAAGTATATTCACACAATAACATTTTGAACAAACTCACTGGCACAAGATGGGGATGCTCCAAGATCGACTGCACTAGCCCTGTGCTACTCATGTGCAGAGTATGCCTGCCCTGTATGGGAAGACCAACTCATGCCAAGAAGCTTGACACACCTTTAAATGCCTCCTGTCGGCTTATCACAGGAATGTCTGCGCCAATTCCAGCTAGAGAACTTATACATCCTAGCAGGAATTGCTCCACCAGACATCCGTCGTAGTGTAGCGAGCATGCAAGAGCGTAGCTCTCAAGTATCTAATGTGAAGCACCCTGTGTCTGTACAGATACCTGCTGCCAATCGCCTTAAATCCAGAGGGCGTTTCTTAAGCAAAGTCCAACCCTTGAAACAGTCTCTAAGGAGTTTAAGAGAGTTGCCTTGTGGAAAGAACGACTTGCTATTAACCAAGTAACATCTATTGGTATTGAACCCGGTGAGCATCTTATGGAGCTGACTCCTCATGGGCTGAATGACAATGTCTCAACAGATTGAGAACTGGAATCGGCTGATCTAAGATTTCCCTACCAAATGGGGCTACCTGGAAACAGATCAGGATACTCTTTATGCCTGTGGAACAGCACCACAGACAATGGAATATCTCTTGGTCTGTCTACTGTTGGAGCAACCATGAACAGACAATTACCTTGCCAAATTCAATGAAGCAGCCAGAAATCATATATTTGTCTCTGGCTAGAGCATATTTGCAAAATACTCTGTTTGGACTTGATAAAAAGTAGTTTGACCCCATCCAAAATAGAGCCATATGTATCATTGCTTTACCAACAAATGAGTATGAAGATCATCATATTCAGCCATTGAGTCACTGCAGGTCAGTTGGAGCAGTTACCATTTTCCATCAAATGGTTTGCAAGAAGGCCCCGAGTTGCTATGCCAGCTGATGTCAGATATCCATGTTCATGACCCTAGGCTGAGAAGCTCTGAGACAGTCAGCGAGATCTCATGATATAGCAGTGAAAGTCCCCAAATCAAACCTTTGTCGGCCATGCTAAGTCATTTCTACTATCTTATCTATGACCCAATTATGGAATTCTCTTTCTGCCCGTATTCCTGCCATCAGACCGGGGGCCAGCTTGGTTTGAACTTGTTTATCTCAAGATATGGGATTTTTCCTAAAAATCTGTTAAAATCACCGTTTTTGGTAAAAATTTCCCCGTATCTTAAATTATGAATATTTCTGTGATACCCGCAGCAGGGAAATCATGTAAAAGTACACCAACTTTCTTAATCTGCAAAGAAAATAGAAATAGGATGTAGGATTTTCAAATAAAAATTCAAAATGTAAAAATATGAAAAAATGCTGAATTTTATGATTTTTATATATCTGACAGCTAAAACCATCATATAAAATCATGCGATTGTTCAACAAATGCCCATATCGTTGGTTTTCATTTGTTTTATTATAACCATCTATTGACAAAAAATTATTTGTCATTACTATTTTATCACTCTTGAGTCAGCTATGGGACCCATCTTAAAATGGAGTTCAACCCTGTTCAATAGTGGTTTTGAAACTCACTTCACCATAGGTTAACTCAATCAAAGCCAGTTGAAGTATCAAATTTCTGAATCTAACACTAGTTGAAGACAGGCCAAAATTTCTAGTTCTATTGCCAAATAGGACTCATAACAGGGTAAGATCCAATACTATTCCCACTTTTCTCATTTTATTTATTTTTAATTCCACAAAATTAGTGGCATATTTTTCTGGAATCAAAAGAAGTAGTCATATTTTTGGAAGAAAGTAATAATGGCAATCAGTATGTTGTTTTGACCCATTACCTGGTAAACCTCTTGCATTTCAGGTATGGTTTCTGTGCTGGATCTAATGCAGGGAGGATTCCCATCTCGCACACAGTTTGCTGATCTGTATGACATGTATAAAGCCTTCATGCCAGCGGAGTTAGTACGCCTAGACCCAAGACTTTTCTGCAAGGTAAGCTTAGACAGTGTTGAACCTGATATTCCCTCAAAGATTGTTTCCTATGGGTTGCCTGCATTTTGGTTTGAGAAAAATGTAGTGCATTTCTTCTGTTTGCAAAATTAGCAAATCTTAATTTTTTAATGAAAATGCCCATGAAAGAAAACATTTTACCCAAATTGTTGTAGAGGTGATTTGCCTAACATTCAACAGAATTTTATAGAATTTATTTTGAATTGACCTAACATTTAAACTGAATTTTGCAGCGGTAATAAATGTATTGCACGGAATATGTTCCACCCCACCACTGGTGGCTTTGTATAATTGGTAAAGATGATAAATTATAGTTGGTGGATTTATTTCTCGAACAGTTTGCACGCACTCCCTTTGCAAGTGCCGTCAGCTATGCAGTGGTTTGGCGCATGTGTTGACCAATTACGCATCACATTGCTATTTGCGTTATCCCTGCCAGTTAACGTACCTTACGTTGGCATATGTTTGATTCTGTCCGAGAATGAAATCCACGGACTATAGCAAAGAGTTTTTTTCAGTCTATTGAAACAAAAACATTTTGACATTATTTAATAATCATAAACTCACCAGGCCCTGTTTCATGCTCTTGGCTTGAATGAAGAGGACTATAAGTTTGGTTTGACCAAGGTGTTCTTCAGACCAGGCAAGTTTGCTGAATTTGATCAGATGCTGAAAGCCGACCCTGAGAACCTAAGAATACTGATCAAGAAGGTGCACCGATGGCTGATATGCACTCGCTGGAAGAGAGGACAGTGGGGGACATTATGGTCATCAAGCGTAAGTATAGATGAGGTGACATGTGATGTCAACGTCGAGCATTGAACAAAGCAAAACAAGTATGTGTGCCACCTGCAGGGCTGTGCTTTTAAAATGTGCACTCGATCAGATAGGCTGTTGAATGTAGCGGTATCGGGAAGCTGTATGGGCATCTTCTTTGCACCTCAAAACATATCAGTAGACCAGGTGCTACCTTGTGTTGTTAAACATTGATGTCCATCTTCTGTAATTTACAATATTTTGTGATCCCAGCCTCACCCCCCCCCCCCTTGACTTACCTGAAAAGGTTGAGATATTTATATCATGAACGGTTGTCTAGTAGGTTGGCTAATCTAAATGCAAATTCAATCTCTCTGGAAGAAATCGTAATTTGTATTTTCGGTCCATAAACTGACAGTGCCCTAGGGGTTAACCGTAACAAAAACACTTTCTCATAGCTCAAAATGATGTCAGAATCAACTGAATTTTTGGAAATGACCTCTTCTGTGCATATATAGTGTGAACCATAAACAAAAATGGGGTGGAATCTGAATAACACCTTTAAATTATTTGAGGGGGTGGGTATAAGAAGAAAGCACAATAATAGCACTTGTTTCTTTCACCATAGCAGAAATTAAAGTGTTGGTAAATATTCTACCATTACTGAATCCACAAACTGATGTTTAAATGTGACCAGGCATGAAGCACATATATGCCAGATGATTCTGGGTTCTGAAAACCTTAATAATTTTACCGGGGAAATCTTCTAAATTTCTGTCAATTTTTTTTTGGGAGGACAAAAGTTAACAAAGAACTAGGCATCTAGAAACTGATTAAGCTGCAATTATAAGTAGAATTTTTGAAAATTTGCTTATTTTTTTTAGAACATGCATTGTTGAGGGTTGGACATGCCTGGATGTAAAAGAAAGGATTTCATTTTCTTTTGGCATGTCAAGAAAAGGTTTGTGCTAATGTGACAACAATCCACCAATGAAATAATGTCACATAGCAAATATTAATCGGTTGTCTTCAAGCATGTTGTTTACCTTTTTTACGTGTCCTTTGTTTTCTGAGAATCCGATTTGCATTAAATATTAAAAGAAATTGATGCACCTCCTTAGCGACCAAGCAAAATACTTTTCATCTGCACATTTGCATCACGGAGCAGTAATGTCCAATTTATGTCCCAATAGCACAGTCTGTCAAATTATATCAACATTAGCAAAAGTTCTGTCAAAAAAAAGGTCACATTAGCAAAAGTGTTGCTAATTTTTGGTCACATGACAGCCAAGTTTTATGCTACTTCAAGTTAAAAAGAATGATAGGAGAGAATTATTTGGTGCATGAATTATACATTAAAATCCATAAATAAATACATAAGTAACATCTTTTTGCCCTTGGTAAGTTTATGCCATTATTGTGCTTTCTGTCATAAAGCAAAAACCCAAGACTAAACTCTTTTTAAGCTGTTAGTCTAATGATGTTGCCATACTTAGTTGGACAGATGTAATTTTGGAGTTTGTGTGAAGTCTGTCTGTGAGACGGGTGTCTGTCTGTTTTGAGGAGTGTCTGTCTATCGTCTGTATTTAGCAAATTGGTTATGGGCATGAAACCTTGGGTCAAACCTTGAACCTTTCATATGCCATAACCCTATTAAACTGAAACATCATAACTAAAACTGTTTTGTCTTCCAGTGAAAGAACAAGATCTTGTACCGCCGTGCAGCTCTAATCAAGATTCAGTCAACAGTGCGTATGTTCCTAGCTGTCAGGAAAACACCAAACACGCTATAAGGGACTCATACAAGTTGGTACATTGCTCAGTGAGATACAGAAGATGGCTAACATAGGTTAGTCAATACCATTGAAATACTGTGGGAACAAGTTTTTATGCCACTAGCCAGCACCACCGATGCACAAACTCCTATTCCAATAACGGCCATGCGTGACGACGGCCACGTAAGCAATGTGCTTGATCGAGCTGGAACAAGAATCGGCACAGTGCCCCATGAGTTATTACAGGTAAAGCTGGTATTGGTTGTGTTTTCTTTGTCGACAGTTGGTAAATCATAAAACCGATGGCGTGGTGAAAATCAATCTTTAGAATGCCAATTCTCAATTTTGGTTTTTATATACTTTAGAGCACACAAAGGTTAGATTGAGCACTTGTATGGAAAACAGATTACCTCACTTTGACTATTTCACTCCGCAAGCCTTACACTTTACACCCGGCCCATGGCGAGAGTTTGGTTAAACTATTTCTACGCAAAAGTGGGCCAATTTCTGGAGTTCATGGCTCTTTATTAATGATATATAGAACAAAAACCTGTTTTACAGATTTGTCGAAAAAGTAGGTTAAATCAAGATTCATCAAGTCAGTGGCAGTTGGAATACAATTATATTGATTGCTGGAATAGGCAGGTTACAAAAGTGGATAAGGTCCTCTATTGAATATTTGTGTCAACAAATTCCCATGGTTGTCGCCATGCCGGGAAAGTTGCATGTCGCCAACTTGTCGACAACAGCCTTGTCCATACCAGCACAAATTTACAGGCAAAAACACTCTCACTTCTGAAGTAATTTACACACAAAAAAAAAATAGGACATAACCCATGCTCAAGAAGGTGCATGATGATTTAGAGATTTTGCTTGCTTTCCCCCAAAGTACTTAGTCCATTTACCTCTGCTCATAGATAAAATCAAGTGTAGACTGGAGCATATTATATTTTTACAGTTTTGTGTTAGTGAAAAAGTTGTTTTAACCAAATGGTGATAATATGAAGAGTGGGATTAATTTTCAATAGGAGCAAATTGCCCGATCCCAGATTCGTCCACAATATCAATCAATGGTTGTTTTAATTTTCTTTTTTCTTGTTCTTTGTTTTTTGGGTTTTTTATTTTCTTGATTGAAGCCAAAGGAATGAAGATGCTATTCTCGACAGAAAGTTGAACAGTGAGATCAGCGATAGAACAAAAACTCAGGCGAAAATCAAGGTGAGAATCTTTGTCTTCATATGGGTGCTGTATCTATGCTAAACTTCTTTAATGTTGGGCATATGATAATATATTTTGGAGTTTAAGCTTTTTAGTTCAAGGCAAAATACTGTCTGAATGTAGTATTGTGATCCTAGTGAAATTAAACAGATGTTTTGTATTCATTTTCCTCAGTCAATGTAAACTCTCACAAAGGGATATTAAGCGACGTCAAAATGTCACAGGATGGCCTGGTTTAAATTGTCTATGTTTTTACATTATTTTTATATATTTGCGATGATGATTGAATAAACGAGAGAAAGTTCTTTTTTGTATTTTTTCTGACTTGGAATAACCTCCAGGCGAATTGGGCGGATATTGGGCACTGTTTATGATGACGTCACGATGGTTCTCCATCCACCACAGGGCACCGCAATTGGACGATTGCATCAACCTTATTTGTTCTGCCATCCAATTGCCATCTGCCATATGTTTGCAATCTCATACATCAATCGGAGGAGCAGAAACATGCAGGGGAACTGGTTGCTGTATGTCCATTGCATTATGGGTCGTTGTTATGTCCCTTTGAGCTGTCGAAGCTCTGGTAATATTTCCCAACCGCGGAAGCTCCAAAACTGAGTGTGATGAATGACGTGAAAATGATTAGGGCATCGCAGACTGTCACAGTGAGAGGCCTGGCCAGATGCCGTGGCAAAACTGGTAACCACCGTGTGGCCAAACTCTCTTTAAGAGTTCTCATTGTGGAGATACTTGTGGTGTGTGATGTTTTCAATCTCCTCTCTCAACAGTGCAATTGTTTGAACAAAATGCAATTAAATGAATCGCCACATTTTCCCTCAAATTGAGACACAGAATATAGTGCCCATTTTGACTTCTCTTTAAAAGAGCATTCATGATAACATAACATCATCAGGAGGTTGAGATTATTCATAGCATTGCACTGTTAGTAGTATACACATTGGTGATTTGGGACCATATTCTCGGGGAGTAGGAAAGAATTTGGTGATTCAACTGTGCACCGGGCATGTGGCTTATTCTTTAATATTCTCTAGGGAAATTAGGTGAAATGTACACTGGTGTGTGGGTGCACAGGGCCATTCTTCGGGCACGTTTGTGAACGAAAATGGGAAATTTTAATTTTCAAACCCCATGGCTGTTGTGCCAATATAACCAAGATGTATTACTTAAGTATAATGAATAACTTTTAGGACCAATCCTAACCAAAAATAAAGGTTCCACTTTCGCCAGATTGATTATTCTGTCACGAGGGGCAAATAAAGCTCGGTCACGTTTGTGACCTCAGTACAAAAAAAGGGTTTTAGATTAAACTTTCAATGTAAAATTCTGTGAATATTTTGTACTCACTTCTATATTTTATTTCAGAAAGACATGTATTTTGGCTTGTACACCAATGTTGATAATTAAAAGTAACATGCAAAAAATTACTTTGTAATTAACAATTTATATCACTAAGTACCGGTCACGTGTGTGACATTGTACGTGTGTGACATCTCCATTAACTTATAATACAAAATTGTGACCATGTTTGGGCACCAAACATGAAGTGGTAATTAACATCTTGTGATTTCCATATTCTTCAAAGATTTCAAACACTTTCATACAAATGTCATCAGTAGTAAATTGCAAACAGCAATTCTACTCCTGGTATGCATGCTTCCTGTGTTGAAATAGTGCAAATCCGCTAAATTTTTGCAACTTCACCCCAAAATTCAAAGACACATGGAAGATCAAGTTTAAACCGTCTTATTAAAATTAATTGTTGTGTTTCTGTTTAAATGATCATATTCATATTTAACTGATAAAAAAAGTTAACACTGCTACCTTCTCAATATGACCAGAAATTTAGGTCTTCAAATACTAAAATGGTTGGTGCCGGTCACGTGGTGACGTGAATTAGCACATCAATAACGTTTGAAAGAGGAAAGATCTAAAAGCCATTTATCTGTATAGGGGAGAATGTACATCTTTCAAACGGCTTTTGACATGAAATATGAACATTATGAGACAGTGCTTTTCTAGTAATAAACACTGGTAATTTTTGGTCATGTGTGTGACATACAAAGTCAATTAAAATGCTCTGTTAATTACTTGTCTATTTCCTATGATTTTTTTATTTTTTCAACAGAATGTGAAAAATTGAAGTCCATGCAATACTTAGGCAGTATTTCAAAACATATGAAAAAGACGATTTAATTATACAAACTAAGAAGCAAAATGGGTTAATAATCTCCCTTTTTTATCCAAAATATAAAGACGTTCATTTATGCAAATAAGGGTGTTGAGTTGGAAATATTGTTTAAAAAAATATCATGCAGGGAAAGATTGGAAGGATGGTACGTGTAATGTAAAGAAAGTTGCAATACCATTAACTTCATTTTTTACAAAAAAGGTTTACTTTTTGAAGAAGCCCACCATCGTAATTTCTGTTGACCGATCAATAACATGATTGAATTTAGGGCATTCAGCCACAATTGCATATTTAATCTCACAAGGGCAGCTGAAAGTCACCCAAGCTTAAAATTGTGGATGCATCATAAGTTTCTAAGTACGTATTAATTGATGATGAACCCACTGTGCATCATGGTTGAATGCTTTCAACACAGCAGTCCCAGGTTTGACCCTTGGACCTGCGATTTACAAGGTGAGTTTGGTTTTGAGTCCAATACTCGGCCTCGAGGTTTTTTTTCGGTGCCTCTCCAGTTGTCTCCTTGGGATTTCGTTCCCAAAGTGTAAAAATGAGCAACATGAATAAATAAAGTATCTTTGTGACACTATGACACGATAGTGTTGGTGTGTCATTAATTACTAATACCACCTCCTCTCCTCTTCTTCAATGAAAAGAATATTACGTTTAAATATCCATGTCAGTTTGCCCCAAAATAAGTAGCACTTTGTGAAACTAGACAGTACTCTCCTTTGTTAAAATACTGTACATCCACCACATAAGTATAGGGATTTTGAACGTTGCCATTTTACCACAGGAAGCTTGGTCCATGTTTCTGTAATATGACAAAGAAGATAGGGAAACTTAATACCTGTGATAAATTAATTGTCAGTTTTGCAAAATACAAAAATGCGAAACAAGATCATTGCACTCCAAAACTATAGATATCAGTAGTCTGATCCTGCACCTAATATTCTTGGCCAGCCAACTCTAAATGAGCCAGCAATAATAAAAAAAGTTTGAATTAAAGCTCATTAACAAATTAGCATATGATTACATTTGAAAAATCACAAATAACACAAGTCAGGAATGTTTAGTGGCAGATGCAGCGTTTATTCCAGTCATCAACACTATTAAAAACACTATCTAAATGGTCACTACAGAGACAATTATATCCATTTTTGGGGTGCACCACCTTAAGACAAGTTCGCAAAATTATCTAAAATGCGGAAACGGTTTGTTCATTTGTTTTCATTCATTTGTGTCACAAAATACAGTAAACCCATTAAAACAAATTTCACGTGTGATGGAGACAAGGTTAAAGGCGTGGTGCATACATGTCTACCCCAAGATTCTGTGTCCTTTATTTTCCCATTTTGTCTTTCTACAGAATGATAATAAGCCTTACATGACCAGGAGGCAGATAGAAGACGGTTACTCCTTCTAGCCAGTAAGATGGCACACAGGTCCAAGAGTCATGAGACGAATGCTGCTGAAGCCGCCTGAGAAGGAGCGCCTGCCGTCGAATTCAGGGAGGAGATGGAGAGAGAGCGCAAGCGGTAAGGAGAGGGGAGCGGGAAGCGTTAAAGCAGAGGAAGCAGAACGCGAGCGCAAACGCAAACTGGAGGAGGAAGAGAGAAGAAAGGATGTTGCCCCTTCTTGAGGATTGAGATATTGCCTTAAAAACATCGGTCCAAAGTTGAACAGAATGATCCTGGTGAGGTGGGTCATATTCAGAGATAATATGTCAGAAGGTCATCTAGGGTGTCATTATTGAAGTATTGGGTAATTAAATGCTTTAAAGCTGTTGCTTACATAGAAAGGCAGGATATTTACCAAAGCTGTCAGAATGATCTTTAAAGGGAGACCAATTTGTCTATAAATTTTTCATGATAGAATGGCCTTCACCCGAAACACCCATCGGTAAAGTTTCGCGCCGATATATCAACTCGTTTGAAGTAACGGCTAAAAATGTGATTTGTCATACCGCCCAAAAAAATTAATATTGGGTCGACCAAAATGCTGCATTTTATTGTCGCTCATAACATCCAAACAAACATCAATTAGCCCTAAGATTTCACAGGGTAAATGGCAAATAGTAGCTTTCTTCTGGTATCAAAATTTTGACACTCCGGACAAATCTAGGGGTCCCGGGACGAGGCTTTAGCGGTCGACAATGACTTTTAAGGGTGCAGTATATAGGCTGACTCAGGAATAAGAGGTCAATGTCATTTGGTTAATTTGAGAATAAGGTTGGAAAATGTTGTTTTGTGTGGCTGAGAATCATCATTGAGTAGTGGGTCATATGCAATCTTCAGCTGAACATTGACCATTGACTTTTGCTAAAAAAAGCACTGTAGTTTACTCTCAAGTGTAAGATGTACATTTTTTTGGAGCCATGATGCTGTGGAAGAGATGCCCTGTATTCATGCAAAAATCTGTAAATTTGACAGTTCACTAACAGAAAACCAGAGATGAGAACGTCGCTCAAGGAAGAGGAGGATCTGCGTGTCGCCTTGGAGAAGGCGCGTAAGAGATGAAGAAGAGGCAGACAGTTGAGCTTGACAGGAAGAAACAGGAAGAAGAGTTCAAGCGATTGCAAGAAGATACGCAGGTAGTTGTTCAACTGGTTTGTTCCTAAAACTTGTCACTGACGAATTCTTCCCGTGTATGAATTTCAATCAATTAAAAACAGGGTCTAGAGATGCACTTGTAGTAATTCAAAATATGCCCCCCCTGTGGTATGTACTGGTATAATAGATGGTCTCAGGGAAAATTTCAAGGTGAATGTGCTGTCCCTTAGAAAATCTTCTTCTCCCTGTAAAGATCAAGTTCGTTTACAAGGGGGAGTATGTTTATAGTAGAATAGCACCAAGTAAGGCAGATAAACTGAATAGTGGATAAATGTTTTGTTATATCATCTTACCTTTATTCCATTATCACAAGAAAGCACATGAAATAAAAAAAAAAAACAATGGTAGGTGCAAAAGGTACAATGTAATTATGCCAAAAATTTGATGCCATCTATACTTGTCTGGCTGAGGATGAGTGACCAAAACTGTGTGTATACCATTGCCGGCATTTTAGTTGGAGTGTGCTTGTGCTTGCCTACGCGTGTGCTGAAAGTCGGTACAATGTAGACGCCTCCGTCACAACTTCGTACTTCGAGCTGGACAGAGTTCTAATTTAACTTCAGAATTGTGAATTTAAAAAAAAAAAAAAAAAAAAAAAAAAAAAAAAAAAAAAAAAAAAAAAAAAACTAAACAAATAAGTAACATTTTGGTTATGCTGTTTGTTTAGGCAAGCCCAGTTGGAGCAAGAGCGCCGTGACCATGAGATGGCCATGCACTGCCCGGAGAGCGAGGCTCAAGATAATGGCCCCGGATGAAACCAGGTCATCAAGTAAGTAACTAGTGGGCTTGGGTATTGATCGCTTAGAAATTCACTCTATGCAAAAATCTCCTTTAAAGGCAGTGATATAATGTGTGTCATTCTATTAAGGGCAATCATCAGATGGGGTCACTGGCTGTTTATGAGGCAGTATTTTATTGGTATTTTGAAATGTTGGTTTGTTTGGAGGGTAAATGTATTATTAGTATAAAATTGAAAAAGAGTTTAGTGTATTTTTTTATATAACACAAAAAATATTCCTGTCCTGTCTTCGTTGGTGGCTACTACATAAATTTCATACAAATTTCTTGGATATTTACATCAAGAAGAATTTGCTGAAGTTTGTTTATAAAAAGTGGTAATTCCCTGTTATGAATGTCACGCTAAGGCAATAGTACTTTTAAGAGCCAACGTTTTTTTCCTGCGTCATCATATATCAATATCCCACTTTTTGACAACTGATTTGGAATATTTAGTCCACTAACATACATTCTGTGTAAATTTTAATAAAACGAATTTCCTTGAGGACACATGTGATTTTCTTAAAACTCTAGTTTTCCACGCCTTTTTATGGAGAATGGCCCTATAGAGGGCGCTATACATACAAATCATGACTTTGTTTAGGCCCTATATGACAATAAATTCCCCCGCATGAATTGTCTAATTCTTGCAAAAATTAAAGCTCTCTTGCATGTCCCTACTTATTCAGTGTCAAAATTGTGTCGCCTGCTTAATTTGTTCTAAAAATAAGAGACAATTGTGTATGGGGTCAAACAGTTGTGAGTAGGCCCAGTCTCCAGTCACCCCGGGTAGGTATTTTTGCATCAAATCCTCACGTCTACGATTTTTATATACCAGGTGGTCTCAATGTTCTTTAAGCTGCAGGCCACATCTGGCCTGCATACCAAGTGGTTGGCTGTTGAGGAGTTTATAAAATGTGCAGTAAACATAGTACAAGAAAATTGGTTTACAGGTGTTTTGGTTCATTGGCTCCCCAGATAATAAATTTAAACCCTAATGTAGACACTTTTAATGATGTGTATTTGAGACACTTTTGAGGCCATTTCACACTTTTTTAATCCAAAATGTGGACCCATGGTTTGTGTGTGGAAAATGTACCATTTGTTAGTACCTTCCGTATACCCTAAGTACTGAGATATGTCCTACTTCAATCCCTTTTCTAGGCAAATGTCCAACTTTAAACATGTGTTAACTATTCCCCAGAGTAGCTGCACAAGTGAACCCTTACATATACCTGCATTAACCTTGCTGATTTGAACCAACAATCTTAGTATTTACTGTATATTCTTTAATCCCCTTGAGCACAGCAGCGGTGTTGATTGAATCTGAAGTATTGAGTTTGAGTTGTTTTAGTTGTTTTTGGCATCAGTAAGGTTCCACCACTTCACAGAATATTTTTTGTTGGGGAGGGGCAAAGTGATTTTTTTGGGGCTATGAACTCCAACACTTAAGAGATTTTTGAACATTTTTTTGCCCCAATTGCTCATTTTTTTTTTTTCTTTCAACCGGGGGGGGGGGGGGGAGAAAAATAATTAGGAGGGGCCAAAGCCCCCCTCGCCCCCCGTGCGCCGCCACTGCTGAGTACCTGTCTTTCATACAGCCTTTGCTGATTGGCTAATTACATCAAACATATTAAGGTTGGATCATCGGCAACGGCTTTGTGCTCAAATCGTGAATTTTGGTATTGGTGAAAGAAACGTGTGCCAATTTTTCTTTTTCTTCCAAAAAGGCATTTTTGAGATGTCACCTATTTTTCAAATTCCCATAGACTTTGTACAGGGAGATATTTTGGCAGTATAGAAAATGGACCAAAGTGGTGCAATTTTGTGAAAAAATAAACATTTTATTTAATTTTTATCTCAATTAATTGATGATTTATAAGATTGGTCTTTGCCTTTTTATGGTTAGAGAAATATCAAACATTCATACAATTTTTGATTTTTCTTTTTTGTCATCAAAAACAAAGAACAGGTGATTGCAAGAATACCTTTTTGGTTGATTATTTGTAGAAATACTGAAATATCCACTTTTCATAATTTTCCCTTGAAGAAATACAACTCCCTTGGTGATGAATAAGGTGTTATATGAAAGGAAATCCAATTTAGAAAATTGTCACATTTTTCTAAAGCATTAAACACATGTTTTAAAAATTTAAGTAATTTGTTTATACACACATCCCTGGAGTTTAAGCGTAAAAGCACCTTCCATTAAGTCTGGGGGATAAAATAATGAAAAAAAAAATAGGGATTTTTTTTTAAATAATGAAAAACACAAAAACAAATTGCACTCTTTTGAAACTGCAAAAATATGTGGAGGAAAGTTCAATCCTTATCATAGTCAATTTTGGACTAAATGGATTTAGGGATTTGATTTTATGGTCATTTTGCTGTGAGACTATTTTATCGGATGGTTCTACCTTAATAACCGATTGAAATGCAACATCCAATGTTTGTGATTGGCTCATTCCATTGTGACCAATCAACAGGAAGTACGCATGGGGGAGGGGTAAAGTTCACCTGTGCTGGCTATTCTGGGAAAAACTTGTTCATTCTAATTTACCCAGAGAACTTTGTATTTGTAACTACCACCATTACATAGATATTCACCATAACAATCATATCACTTTTCACACCACCTCTCTCATAATTCCTAGTCGTATTCTAGCATCACAATCTCAGGCTTATAATAGATGCCAGTCATGCCATGGTAATTGGCAGGGTGGATATGGGGTAAATCACTGGCATGGCGGACATGGGGTAAGGCCGTGGTAAGTTCCGTGCATGATCATAACCTGCATGGGAGGATTGGACTACCCTGTCACAAATTGCATGGACTTGGGTGATTGTAAGAATGTCACAACTACGGTGGCTGCCATATTGATTTTTTTTTCATTAAAAGTTGTTGCTTCTGTTTGAAGCTTGTTGTTGCCATATCAGCTATCCCTACCTTATTACTATAGTAACCAATACATTGACCTAACATACTCTTAACCTGAATCCTGACTTTAGTGCCAAGTTACTGTGAACCTTGATGCTAATCCCAACTTTAATTGCTAATACTAAATCCGAAGCTTAATCCTGACTTTTATTTTAAACCTTAACTTTAATCCTTAACCATGACTTTAATGCTAACTCTAAACCTTATTCTTGACTTTGCTAATGGTAACTGTAAACCTTTACCTTAATCGGGACTTTAATGATTGTGAATTCTAAACCTTCATCTTATTCCGACCTTAATGTAATCTAAACCTCAACATTAACTTGCTTTGCTAATGGTAAAGGTAAACTTTACCCTAATTGTGACTTTAATGCTACTTAATCCTGACCTTAATGCCAATTCTAAACTTTAACCTTAAAGTGACAGGAGGAGATTTTTTTAGGATACAAATTTCTCTCAAATTGCACAGAATCGATTGTAGACAACCTACCAAGGACGTTCCGAAGGTTTATTGGACAAACAAGTACAAAAGAAAACAAACCTTGTTTTGAACTTGCCTGCCTAACGTAATCGTCCCCATAGAACACCGTACTTTGACTTTCTGTCGTGCAGAAAGACGGCGTATTCGGCTTATTCACTTCAGGTGTGATCTAATACATTGGAAAGCATTCCAAATATGCAAAAACCCGGATTCGAAAAAAATTGGGCGCTTCTTTCTGGAAAATCTCATGTCTCATTAATCTTGGCTTTAGTGCTAACTCTAAACCATGAGCTTTACCTTATTAATCCATACTGATTTAATGCTAACTATGAAGTATGAACATGTTTGTGTAAAAGCACACTGTGAGATCCCCAGGTTCATCCCTTAACTTTTTACTGACAAACTTAAACTATTTGTTTAACTAAAATGTATGGTACATAAGATAACATCCAAAAATCTATTTGTGTTGTATCTTCATCCTCTTACATGAAAAGAAATCTTTTCAAACACTTATGTTAGACAATGTTTTTGGCTGGTGTACACAAATACCCATCGAACAAGAAATCCAATTGAAACTCTGACATACAAAATCACTTTTTGAAACCTCTGTTAAATTGGTCCATTTGGAAAGTTGCCTAATGTTGACTCGGGCAATAGTAGCAGAAGAAACTAATAACTATGACCTATAATTATATTCAAAGTTGGAAGAAAAACTGTTTATATGGCCGGGAGGACTAACCACGATAGCTTCCTAGCTTCCTGGTCTCCCATTACAAACAAAACAATTTGTATATAGGCATTTAGTTTTGGCAATAACTCATACTCTTGCCTTCCTTGCTTAACCTTGTGGGACTAGTTTTAACCTATTCCTAATGCTACCTATAAAACTGCACAAGAAGATGTGCTTTCCTTAGAATGAACTGCTTTTTATGGTGACACATTAAGGGATCTTAATAGTATAGGGTATTGAAATTAACAAACTTGTTTTACTCTCTGACATAGGGTAGTGACAGAGGTATGTGCGGCCTTTAAGACCCCTCCCCCCCCATTTCATGCCTCTCCAGCAGTTCCTAAGACCTCCGAGTTGAGGCATAATTCAGTTCTTAAGGTCCTGTTTTAGGAAACTTTTGCCTCAGGAGCTAAATTTTAGTTCCAAAACTTGTAAATTTCTCAAATATCAGTTCCTAATGCCTACTTAGAAAGATAAAATCAGTTCCCAACCACAAGTTTAGAAATTGGAGCCGCACATCCCTACCTTGGGGAAAAAAGGTTGAGTGTCCCACTCCCAGAGATTTATTACAGCAAGATGTGTTCCACTGGATCACATCAAGGGGTATTCAATTGAATCATTAAGATATGGCAGCCATTTAGTTGTGACTTACTTGCATCTTTATGATGAATGAATGATTGAAATCCTTTCTCAAGATATCTCAAACAAGAAGTTGTGTGTCAAATCTCTATAATGCCATCCATCTGATATCAATGTGCAGCCATCTTGCTAGTTAATAAACCTACACAGCCATATTTTAGTGTGGTCATGAGGGGAATATGTACAAATCTCATACTGCAGTGTACTGTACTACACATGCAT
>JAMKCH010015723.1:0-46892 GCA_023653785.1 Ophioderma brevispina
AAATATTATAGATTCTATGGTTGTAAAGGCTGCGAATTAAATATACGGTCATTGTTCAGTCATAATGTGCGCGAAAACGGTTTACTGCAAACAATCCACACCCAATAAAACGAATCCTACTCATTAACTACAACGAAAACATGCGATCATTATTGAAAAATCAGGTTTTGGAAGGAAATCTGATCAAAATGTGGTTCATATGGGCAGGTCCTGTCAATACGTCGGGTAAAACGTGTGTTGCATGAGCACGGTATTATCGTGTGCGTTGTATACGTTACGTTGCTCGGAACTCGTGGAGGCGATAGGCGTGTAGCGTGGTAGGACACCAAATAATGAGGAATGAGACTAATTTTGAATAAACGTCTCAATTACAATCTCAGGGGGGTGGTAGGACACGGATATGCTCGATTGGGCATGGGGATTCCAAAACGGTAATTTGGGGAACTGCTATGTGCATTTACTACGGCAGAGCAGTTTCGGTCACAGTGACATAAAATCTTCTCTTAAACCTTTGTTCAAAGATATTAGTAAATTCATGATAAATTAAGAAAAAAAATATTGACTTCAACATCCGCCGGGGTAGTGGATTAACCCCGCTGCCAAAATAGTGTAATTTCGAATAACGTTCAGGTAAGATTAAAGTATCGTGGACCAGGCTGGTCTTTATTCAAGTCTGTGTGTGACCGTTCGATATGCGTAAGAACGCCCTCCTACCGTTCAGTCTTGAACAGACTTTGCACCCCGGAAGTTGATGGTTTTTGAATTTACTGTTGCTGTAGGTTGGCATGTCCTACCCCCCCGTCCAACTCTTAGTACGGAACATCGGGAGTTCCTCCCTGCCTGCCTGATAATTAATATAAATAGGAAAAAGCTATTAATGTAATTAAATAAAAAGTTTAAACCCATAAAGATGGGAATGAAAGTAGCAAATAACTAAAACTTGAGTTTAAAATCAATTTGTTGTTTAAATGAATTTCAGTGGGACTACTTTGCTGCTGTTAATGTAAAAATATTTTCGTAGTACGTCTGTCAAAGGTCAGCAAAAAGCCAAGGAAGAATTCTATGGACAACCTTGAAGCCGTAATCAAGGGTACCCCAATTGATGAACACCTCCTTCTCCTGGGTGATTTAAATGCGAGAGTGGGTTCTGACCACGAGTTCCGGACATCTGCCTTGGACACTTTTGTGTCGGTAACTTAACGGACTAATGACCAATGGAAAACGTTCTTATTGACAACTGTGCTACTACTATAACCTGTGGGTGACCAACAACCTTTTTCAAGACCAACCACAGCACAAAGTATCCTGGTGTCACCCACGCTCCAAGCACTGCTTCAGCTTGACATGATATCAAAAGGCGAATCTTTCATCATTATGCCATCAACATCACTAGGTCTTACCATAGTGCAGACTGTGATACAGATCATGCCTTGGACTGCAACCAAAGAGGATGAACCGCACTAAACAAGCTGGTAAACCCCGCATCAATACCATCACGATTTGCAGCAAAGCGGACAGAGGTGAGCAATTTTCTGATTTTCCATCAACTGCTACATGGGCTTGGCTGGTCCATTAGGGGATACTGCAACAGAAAAATGGACTCATCTTAGTGTGAGACAATTCAGAGCTAAGCATTCTGATCTTTGGAAGAAAGCAAAATCCAAGCAGAACAACGATTTGTTTGAGGCCAAGTCAGGCTACTAACGCCGTCATTGAGCCAAAGAGCAGCATTACAGGGAGTATAAGAAGTTAACCCTTCCACACACAACTTGAGAGTGCTTCAAGCAGCTAGAAGTGAAGTTCAGCGGAGGGCAACGGCAGGTGCACAATGAATACTGGCTATAGCTGAGCGAAGAACTGACCAAACCGAGTTGCAACGGGCAACAGCAGAGCTTGTATGATGGAATAAAGAAGGCTGCCGGGCCATCTCAGTGCAAACAGGCCCCTTCAAGTCATTCCAGGTGGTGATTGAGTCCTCACAGACAGAAGTAGGCAGATGGAGCGCTGGTGGAACACTTTTCTGAGCTATACTCTACAGAAAAGGATTGCACACACCCTCAGCCCTTGACAAGATTAAGAGTCTTCCTACAATGGCATGCCTAGCTGATGTAACATACAGTGGGGATGAACTTGACAGGCCATCGACAGTCTTATCATCCGAAAAAGAAAAGCCCCGGGGAATCCCGGGGGAATGATGGAATACCACCGACTTGATTCAAATGCTGCAAAAGCTCTATGCTTCACCCACTACATGGAGTTCTCTGTCAATGCTGGGAGGAAGGAGCTGTACCACAGGCATGCTCGACTCAAGATTTATCACCCTCTATAAGACAAAGGTGAAAGAAGTGATTGCCCAAAAGTGTTACAGGGTATTTCCCTCCTTAGTATTGTCGGCAAAGTTTTTGCACGTGTTGCGTGATGCGTCGTCAGTCCTTGCTGAAAGGGTGTACCCTGAGTCTCAGTGAGGATTTCGTGCTGGGCAGATCTCCGAT
Organism: Ophioderma brevispina; assembly: GCA_023653785.1. Taxonomy (NCBI): domain Eukaryota; kingdom Metazoa; phylum Echinodermata; class Ophiuroidea; order Amphilepidida; family Ophiodermatidae; genus Ophioderma; species Ophioderma brevispina. The sequence continues at coordinate 2,493 of JAMKCH010015723.1, forward strand.
CGATATGATCTTCTCCATCTTCTCCAAACTACAGGAGAAGTGCAGGGAACAACAAGAAGCCCAATCTACATATGCTTTCATAGACCTGGCCAAAGGCCTTTGACTGGTGAGAGGAATGGACTGAGTTCACATACTCCAGAAGATTGGAGTCCACCAAGGCTTCTGGCTATCATCAGAGGTGACTTTCCACACTGAAATGAAAGCAAACGTACAGTTTGAAGGCAGCCTATCAGAGCGTTGCATTCGAAGTGGTGTCTGGTTTTGTTAAGCAAAGATGTGTTTTGGCCCCAACGCTCTTGGGATATTTTTTTTCTAGTAATTCTGAAGCTAGCATTACGGCTTACAGCCCAAGAAGGCAATCTCTAAAGGCAACCAGGTCTGATGGTCGGATATTCAATCCTTCACGCCTTAGAGCTAAGACAAAGGTACGTCAGATAGTGGATTGTGACATGTGTTTGCGGATGATGCCTGCCATGACTTCACATTCCAAGTAGGAACTTCAGCTGCTCATCGATCGCTTCTCACAGGCCTGTAGGACTTCGGATTGTCACAGTTGAAGAAGACTTAAATGTCCTGCCCAAGATGCTCAAGAACACTTGTCATCACAATTGACAATTACACGATTCGGGGTTGTTCAGACTCACCTACCTACGGGTCCACCATCAGTGGACAGTCTGTCTATCGATGAAGAAAGCGGCAAACGCATTGGTAAAGCTGCACCTACTCTTGCCCGGCTTACAAAGCGGGTGTGGGAAAATCCGAAGCTTCCATTAAGACAAAGGCATCAGTTTATAATGCCTGCATCATCAGCACATTACTTTATGGTATGAGACATGGACTAACATCCTAAGGCATGAGAAGAAACTCACAGCTTCCTCTGCCGCTGTATAGATGCATGCTAGGGTCACTTTGAGGACATGGTGCCAAATTCGAGCCTCCTGACTCGATTGGACTCCCCACCATTTATACATTTCTTAGACAACGCAGACTCCGATGGCTGGGCCATTCCGTCGAATTGAGGATGGCCGTCTACCGAAAGATATCATTATGCTGAGCTTACATCTGGCAAGAGGAAAATTGGTCGACCCATGCTCGCTACAGGATATTTGTAAGCATGAATGTGTACCCTGAACGTCGACATTGGGGTGCTGGGAGAAACTTGCTGACAATCGTCACCTTTGTCGGAAACAGTGAAGCAACACCTTGACCTTGGAGCACAACATATCGTCAGCCAGTTGAAGATAGCCGCGAGCTAAAAGAAAGCTGCACAGATTCCTTGGATAGTCAAGCTGTGACCTCCCATATACAGTGTGGGTGTTCCAAAAAAAGGTTTACACTTGTTATCTGCAATCTTCTCAAAAGTGGGTGGACATATCACAGTTTTTTAAAGATATTTATAATTACAATATCTTGTAATAACTTGGTGAAAACGGCGTTCAAAACAAAGCTCAAATAACAAAATTGCGGCAATAGCGAAAAATGGTCAAAACCCCACTTTGCACACACATAAGTCTATGGAAAACCATTATGTTGAACAGAATCAATACCATTGCGTGAACTGGAGGTCTGCTCACTTAACAACCTACTGACCACCCTTCCGAGTTTGTGTTAAGTGTTTTACCGTTTGAAAATGAATGAGAGAATATCCCAACGTGAAACTGACTTGAAATGGCCTATTTCCATAATAATTAAGGTTGATTTCAATTGGGGAGGATTTTGTTAAATTGAAAGATACATGCATGTTTTTCTTGCCATACTGATCGAGACGCGCTTTGTTATATTTTCGAAGTTTGCATGGTTTTGGGACAAGACTAAAGAAGAAATTTTGTACCGTTTTTATTTTTAAATTTATAAGAGAAACTTGAAATAACTTGAGGTGTCTTAATTCTTACCTTTGTGGTCATTATTAAATAACCAAGTCCCATGACGGGGGGTGCATTGTTCAATGATGGTGTATCAATCTTGGATATATTCGTGACGGCCACCAAGTCAAAGACTTGCGTGTGTGCAAAGTGGTTTTTTGACGGTTTTTTCTCTAGATGGCGGCCAGTTTGTCATTCAGCTTGTTTTCATGTGTTTTCATCAGTTTCCAACAAGATATTGTAGTTAATAAGTACCATTCAAACTATTTTTATTGTCTAACCCACTTTTGAAAATTTGGCCGACAAAAAAAAGTTGTAAACTTTTTTTGGACCACTCTGTATGTAGCAAGCCCCTGTGGCAGAGACTGCCACTCTAGGATTGGCCTCTTCAAGTCGCCACAGACGGTCCGCTGTCCACCTAACCTGTGACTCAATGTGGCGCTTTATCCATATCGCTTGCGACTGCGGGGCCATGAGATTGATGATGCACTGGGCGACAATGCCTGCCTATATCGCTTTCATTTCCATGAGATTTATGCTAGCTGCAGTTTGAAATAAATGTCTTAAATTAACAACTGAATATAATAAGATTAATGAGCTAAATTGTTAGCAACCGCAAAAAGAACAAGTACGAAGTGTCATTACTATCATAAACACAAAATGACGGATGTAGAGTAGAAATTCTTGGCAAATAGAAAAAATGCCTACATTTACCATTGTTAACCAGAAACACAGTCAGACCGCCTCCATAGATAGCTAACTGAGCAAGGGTGTGATTGTGCTGTAATTCAAATGGAAATTGATATTAATTAATCGATATTTACAGAACAAGTTTGGGAGAAAGTTAGACCGACTTTTTATGCATGGGAGCCCAAAGTTTATGTAGAATTGGTTTGAATTTAATTCAGGTTTGACATGGAAAGGGTCGAACAGTGCAATATTGACCCATTTATGGCTCCACAAGAATGTGTTTAGAAAAGGATCACAAAATGGGGATCATAAGAAGAAATGTGAACTGTGAAATCTTCAGCCTCCTGACTATGACCTGCCCTTTGAAATTGAGATCTAAAAAGTGACATTGAGGAGATTTTTTTAGGCAAACGAATTTTCCTCCTCAAATTGCACAGGATCGATTGTAGACCACCTACCAAGACAGTTCCGACGTTTGTTGGACAAACAGTACAAAAGAAAACAGCAAACCTTGATTTGAACTTGCCTACTATCGTAATTGTTCCCATATAAAACCGTGCTTTGACTTTCGTGCACGACAGAGAATACTAAATATCATCATACTGTGGCTGGGTACCTAGAGTATGACGGCGTATTGCGGCTTATTCACTTGCACAAGGGTGTATCTGAGTAGATAGCAGGGGTGGTGAAAGTAATTCCAAATTAGTTCAAAAGAAGACGACCTGGGGTTCGAAAAAAAGTGGGGGGTGCTTCTGTCTGGAAATCTCCTCATGTCTCTTTAAAGGATGGGTGACCTGATCATGTTGCGGCGATTTTTTTACATCCTTTTTCTCCTTACATGGAAGCATATCAATCAAACATTTGAATGACAATTTTGTATAAAGTTAAATCAGTCTGGGCCCCCTTGTCTCCTATCTGCCTTGCGTTCCATGGATTTACTTGTGGGCTAGACCTCTCCACAGCAGTGCCCTGAAGCACGTGTTCTGGATTTTGTCCACAAGTTCAAGAATTAAATTTTAATCACAATATGAAGGCTAAGAAGTGTAGCGGTAAATTTATGACAGCATTTGCATGTGTAAACCACTGGTTTGACCATATTTGGGAGACATTTTTCTGTTCATACTAAAAATAAACATTTTCTGAGCCTAAAATTCCATTAACAAAAAACATAAATACGTTCTTTCTTTTGATTCAAACTATCAAGATTTGGCTGGAGTAAAGACAGTGGGGGAGGGGGGAGGGCTTGGGTATTGATTGGGTCATGCAATTTTAACCTTTTGCAAACCTTAAGAAGAAGCCCTAAGATTTCACAGGGTAGGAGAAAAATAGTAGCTTACTTCAGACACCAATATTTTTTTGAATTGTACCCTTTTTCTTCCCGGTAAAATTGAGGTTCATTGAGACGAAGCTGCTGAAGATAGAAAAGGCTGTTATGATTTACTGATACAATCAACGCCATGTTAAGAATGGTGGCAAATATTTTAAAAGCCCTATTTCGATTGGTTGATTACATGTGGCAATCATTTGAAAACACCAATCAGGAACACTGTATGAGAGGAGCAGCGAAGTTGTTTTAAACAATACATTAAATTTGGTACCAAACAAGCCGAGTCTTGGGTAGAGTGTTTATTGCGATGGCTTTTCACAAAATACGAGTCGGTTGTTTATTGGTTTGGAAAAAAAAAAAAAAATTTGGGTTTACAAGCAAAAATGTACACCCAGCATTTTGGTTGACCAGTATTTTTACAACTGTATTCTATGGGCCTACCAATTTTGTCTTTTTGAAACCTTACAGATGGGGTTATTAGGGGGTCAAGGTAATTTAAAGACACTACAGTGATTTGAAAATATTTCCAATTTGCAGGAATAGCTTAGCTTAAAGTGAAGGTGATAAGTCTTATATCTCCGTAACCATAAGTTATAGGTTACTTTTTTCCGCTGTAGAATTGACAGAAAAGAGAAAACGGCAGTGTTCCAAGATCACGATTCTCCATTCATTTCCGTGTTGTAGTAAGTGTCCGTTCGGACAGTACAACTGCACTAAAATCTCCACTTCTGTCCTTATTAGGTTGCTTCTGGTCTTAATCATTTGCAGGGTATGTTAGGATATCCTGTACTTGTTGCATACATACCAAAATCTGATTTTTGATGATTTTTTTCGATTGCTGATTTAGCAAATCACTGAATGTGCCTTTAAGGGGGATTCCATTTTTAATATATAATGTTTTCATCTTGATAGCAATGGCCTCACCCAAAAACCCCCATATCTAAATTTCGCCAGCACTGATATTTCAATCCGTTTTTGATGTGACAGCTAAATACGTGATTTTGTGAGCCCCTAGAGTACTGTGTAAAACAATATTGGAAATGGTTAAAAAAAAATGGAGTACACTTTCGCTCATAACTCCAAAACCAAAACATCATTTGCCCGATACGATTTCACATGTAAATGAAATCTGGCGCTTTCTGTGCTTCTGATAACCAAAATTTCGACCCACGTCCTGTAAAATCGGCTTCTGGGGACGAGGCATTCGCGATCTCGGGCCATGGACCTTTAAGATCCAAAACTTTATAGGTAAATTGGCCATCCCCTTTAAACATGTAAAGCCTACGAACTGTACCATGGGAATTGGAGACTTTAAAGTGGTTCCAAGTATTTCTCTCAGTTTTTTGCAAACCAGCCAGTATGGGCCTGTCAGGATCCTCCGATGTCACACCCAAAAAACAAGATGACAAGTAAATTCGGTTCACTAATATATCATTCAAAGCCAAACTACACTAATAGAACATACCAGTCACAACACCAATGCTTGTTTTTAGTCGGTTCTGGTTGCACCGCTATGGGGTCATTTTTCCTCCTTGTCTCAAAAGTCTGTCGTTACTTGATCTTTCATTTCTCGTTTATGAATATTAATGACGTCTATTTGGTGAGAATGTGGTTTATTTTTCAGTCATAACTAATTATGTGTTATTGTTATGTGTTACATGTCTCAAACCACCCGTTGCAAAACATGCATGCACATCCCATGTGCACAAGAACATATGCACTGCAAAACAATTAACATGCACATCCCATGTGCACAAACATTCACTGCCAACATTAACATGCACATCCCATGTGCACAAACAATGCACATGCAAACATTACAATGCACATCCATGTGCCCAACCATGCACATGCAAAACATTAACATTCAAAACATGCACATTTCACACTCCCATGTGCACATGCACATACACATGCATATGAACAGATATATGTCTATGCACCAACAACATGGACATGCACAAATACATGCACAGCACACAAACACACACATATGGGTTCTCTAGGTTTTAAAAAAAACCCCTGTTCCTCTATCAAAGGTCATGCTACCAACCCTCTTATATTGCAGATCATATCACTTTGTTTTTTTGTGTACTGCACTGACTACATTTTTTTTGCCCCCCTACATTTTTTTTCTGTAGGAGCACACTCATTTTTTTGAATTTCGCAAAATTTGAGCTTAAAAGTTAGACCAAAAAGGTTCTAACTTTTTTTTTTTTAAAAACACTAAATTTAAATTTCTAATTAGTGTTTTATAGAAACAAACAAATACCATAATAAAACAAATTATAATCTCCTCCCCTATCTCTCCCCTCGGCCGCTGAGAAGAAGTGGCAAAGATGAAATCTATCTACCCGACACCATGCCTCTCTGGTCACAATTCAATTAAAGTTCATTTAATCAATTTCTGACAAAGTGGTAGAATATGCATGCTATGGGTCTTTTGTGTGGGAGGCTTATCTCCTGTCTGGCAAGCATGAGAATCAGAAATTGAAATAGAACTACATGGCTTGATTGACCATTTTGGAATGCATACCGTACAAAACAGAAGCAGTTTCATTGCAATACAGGTTTGGAGTAAGGTACATGTATTACATTTACTAAGGGATAAGAAGCAACATTAGAAATGAACAAAATATGGTGAAAATTTTTAAGGCCAAAGGGAAATTGTTCTTATTTCCTGTTGGGGCCGCAACAGATTTGCTGCTTGGCAAATATTTCTTATTTTTTGTGCATTTTTTTTCTTAAAAAACAAACCAAACACTTTTTCATCAACTTGCTAAAATATTCAGCACCACGTCACATTTTAAGCAGTTTCTTTTTCTTCTTATGGGAGGGGTGTCACCGTATACCATAAATAATGAAATTCCTCCAGATTTTTGTCCTACTTGTCATCAACAAACGAGAAAAATGTTTAACCTGATTTTTAAATACCCCTGTTTTTGTTATTAGGGGCAATTTTCATGTGTTCAGCCTTTTGGGTCATATGAATGACCTTTTTTTTCATCATTTGGATATTTGTAAATGGCAAAAATCTGGCTTTGGTCAAAAAATTCAGGGTGGTGCCCTTCCAACAAAATCTCTGATGTCCCTGTCCAATACAGTCAAATTAATCCAACTTATTTCAAATTTATACCACACAGAAGTATAAGATAGATTTACCTAGGGGGTTTGGATAAAATGTCTCAGCACCTTAACAATGTATGAATATGCTTGAATAACAACAGCATAGCATTGGCCCCCGGACAGTGGTCTAGTACGTAAAAGTGGAAATTTCCCGCGCTACATTAATTTTCCGCGCTTTTTTTCGCCTCACTTCTGAGCTAGTCGCGAATTAAAACTAACTCGCGACAATTTTTATTTTGTGTGTAGGTCTATGTATAGGATTGCTGAAAAGAGCGAATTTTAAAAACGAGCAAAAATTTAAAATTACAGAAAACGACGAAACGCAAATTACACGCGCGGAAATTATTACTTTTACAGATAATAAAACAATCCTATCCTCTCTCCTCCTCATTTTTTTTTCTTAAAATCTTTTGTTTGGCTTACTTCTTCAATTTAGCAATGTTCCTTGACCAAATCTCCAAAGCTTCTTCAAGACAGCTATTTTAACTTGCCGCTTTGCAGCAGTTTGTTGTTATGCCCTAGTAGTACCTTAGAATTAATTTGTGGTGGTTTGGAAGAAATAAGAGTGGATAAACAACAACGGTCCTGCATAAGGCTTCCTGTGATGTCCACATCTATTGTAAGGGTGATATAACATATGCACTGCATACTTGTCATAAACGTATGAGGCAATCCGCCCCACCCATTTTCCTTTTCCTCCTCCACCCTTCCTTTATGTCTTCCTCCCGGCCAAAGAAAATGAGGGTTTCTTTTCTGTACCTGGCTTCTGGCAAAATTTTGTGATTGGTGGCCACAAATCCCCAATTTTGGCAAATCAGTTAAAAATTTGCCGTTTTGGATATTTTCCCCCAAGAATTTTCACTTTCCCCCCCAAAAAAAATTTTAACTTTCCCCATTCCTCTTCCCCCCCCCCCCAAAAAAGGGTCTGGCACACCACTGTCAAATAAGATTATTGCAGATCTATACTTTCCCTTATGGTGAAGGCCAGCTTGTAATTGAATATTGCCCCCCCTGAATATTGATGAATGCCCCCCCCCCCATATGGGAAGTACTGAATTCACATGGAATAGTATAAATAGATAAAGCTCAGCGGTCGAGCCTTGAAAAGTGCTCTATTTTCGAGTTAACCCCGCCCCACCGTACAAACAAAACACAACCACAACCACCCTTTATTTTGAAGATAATATATAAGATTTTAAAAATGATGGTTTTGTGTTGAAAATATTGTGGCAGGATGATTTTCTATGCGAAAAAAAATGAAATTGGGCTGCCCTTAACGAAATTATTATTATTTTTTATAAAAAATTAAAAAAAAAAATATTACATCTTATTTTTATGGTATCTTTTGTTATTGAATAGAGGTTTTATACTTTCATAAGGGTTCAGGGAATACTCGTTGTGGTGACACGGGATAAAAAGGATGCTTTTTTTAGGAAAAAAGGGATTTTTGGCCAAAAACAAGACCCTGTACATATTAATTGTATAAAACAGAAAGCTATAATATAAATGTCAGAGAATGATAGTATTGCATTATGATTAAAGGTGTTTGCTAAAAAATGGTAATAAATCTGAATATCTAAGTTTTTTAGCTCAAAAACGTGATTTTTGATACCCAAAATAACACCCCTTGCCCCTGCCACCAAGTTTTTTGAGACCACAACATCAGTTTTTAATAATTTATTACTATCTTTCGAATAGAAGTGGTTGCGCTTTGTTTAACCGAGAGGAGGGTTGTCGACAATTTTGAAGTACAACCGCTCCCTACTAGGGTCCAGACCTGATATTCTGACCAGAGCATGTTTGCCTGCATTGAGGGAAATTGGACTAATTTTAAACCAACAAATGTTAGAAATTTTTGAAAAAGCAACGCCTTACTGAACAAAATTTTTGCAAGCAAGTCAAGGATCTTGTCATATTATGAAACGGGAGCAAATTTGTCCTCTATGAATACAACAAAATTATCAAAAATTATCCTTAATTAGTACATACAGCTACATGCAATAACAAAACATAGATTTTTTATTTTTTTATTTCCCTAAGGTGTTTTTTGGGGTGGGACCAACTGCTATAATAAGAAAGTATAGGTAATATGTATAAAATATCTTCCAACACACAAATTTTAATTTTCGAACACTTTTGGTGTCAAAAACGGTTGAAAAACACTATTTGATTGTCTCTTTAATTAGAGTGTGGTACATAAAATGTCAACATAGTCTTATATTTTTGCATTCAAAAACATTTGCTCCGCTGTCTTTTAGAAAGAAGTGCATATTAGAATTCCATAACAACACTCATTTTGATATTATTGCCGTGTTGGTATTCTGAAAGGGAGTCTCAACTTTCGACCCGGGTTTAAAACCAGGGTAGTCCTAAAAGAGTGGACTTTTTTTCTTCCATCTTACTCTTAAATGTTTGTAACAGGTGAGAAATTTCTCATGTTGGGCCAAAGTGTCCGCATCCCTGAGGCATTTTCTCACCTTACATTTACCTACTGTACAAACGTATTTGGAAGGAATAACAGTCCACTCTGTAGTCTAACCCTGGTTTAAACCCAGGTCTCCCTTTCAGAATCCCATCCAGTGGTGGTTTTATGTTAAAATTGATAGCTAATACTCTATTTTCCACTGACACTAACGCTTTCTATTAGGTGTAAATGAAATCTGACTTGCTGTTGAAACTAGTCCCTCTCCCCCACTCCCTTCCGCCGTCAGTTCCTCCCCTGCAGCCTTTGATTGTAACAGCAAATATAAACCATGGTTACCAGGCGCCCCCGTATCCCCTGGAACCTCCTCGTAGTGTCCGCTTTCCACCTCGACATAAACTCCATGCTTAGGAAACCTGAAACAATCTGTGTGTTTTGTTAACGTGGTTTCATCACTCAGTGAGAAGAATGAATCAAAGAAATGCTTTCTAATAAAAATGAATTGGGATGTCCTTACATACAAACCATAGATGCATTGGTATACAATCACATAGATCTGGAGAATGACATTACTGGAGGCCCTGATATGCTACTCAGTACAAAAACATGCCCCCTCTTCCCAGTCAGTCAAAATTACAATTAAAACCCAGGAGATGACAGTCCTGGAGGCTACTGATTCTTACTAAAAGCCAGTTATAAATAACACAACACCTCTTAATGAATCCAGTTAAAAACCACCGTTATACAACCCCTGTTTAAATCCAGTTTTAAAATTCCCAGTTATACAACCTGGTTGACCCAGTTAAAACCCAGTTAATACAAACCCTGTTGAATCCGTACAGCCCAGTTATCAACCCTGTGATTCTGTTAAACCCCAGTTATACCACCCTCTAATTGAAATCCTGTTAAAAACCCATTTACACCCTGTTGAATCCTGTTAAAACCCAGTTATCAACCCTGTTGATCCTGTTAAAACCCAGTTATACAACCTGTTGGATCCAACTAAAACCCAGTTATAAACCCTGTTGAATCCTGTTAAAATCCAGTTATACAACCCTCTAATTGAATCCTGTTAAAAGAAGAATCAAGAAATTCCTGTCAATCAAATGAATTGGGATGTCCTTACATACAATACCATGTGCATTGGTATACTCACATAAGATCTGGAGATGACAGTACTGGAGGCCACTGATGCTTACCTCATGTACAAAAAACATGCCCCCTCTTCCCAGTCAGTCCACAAATTCCAATTAAAACCTAATTTCTGTTAAAGGTGCAAGGAAGAATTTTGAGGCACCCACTATTGTGTCATATAGAGTAATTTCATATAGATAAGACACTCAATAGATTTCTTTCTTCCTTGTATTTGGCTACAGGAATGTCCTGAAAGAGAGAAGACAAGTGGATTTTGATTTGGCTTATATTTCAATATCAAACCTAGGCTGAATTTCGTATTTGCTCCTATACGCAAATAGAAATTTCACATCTTTTCTCAGTTTAATCCTCTCAGATGAGAATATTTTTGATGGAAACCAATGCATCAGGCCAAAAATCGGTACTTCCGATTTTTTTAGGGACACCCAATTTGGGAAATCCCTTGTTGCACCTTTAAAATCATTACAATCCTGTTAAATCTATTACAATCCAGTTACTTGTTGAATCCTGTTAAAACCCAATTATACAACCCTGTTGAATCCTGTTAACCCAGTTATACAACCCTGTTGAATCCTATTAAAACCCAGTTATACAACCCTGTTGAATCCTGTAAAAACCCAGTTATAAAACCCTGTTGAATCCTGTTAAAACCCAGTTATACAACCTTCTTGAATCCTGTTAAAACCCAGTTATACAACCCTGTTGAATCCAGTTAAAACCCAGTTATACAACCATGTTGAATCCAGTTAAAACCCAGTTATACAACCCTGTTGAATCCAGTTAAAAACAGTTATACAACCTTGTTGAATGCAGTTAAAACCCATCCAGTTAAAACCCAGTTATACAACCCTGTTGAATCCAGTTAAAACCCAGTTATACAATGCTCTTGAGTACAGCCCACCAGGTATTGATAATAATAAATCTCGATTTAGAGCCTAAGGCAGAGGCTTCTAGGCACTTCACATAGAAAAAAAGGTGTAATTATATCATTTATTAATACATATTCAATAGATAAAGTTCTATTGTGAAAACAACCATATACATCAATTGCACACAGTTTAAGAATAACATAAAGGTCCATGGTCCGATCGCTAATAGCCTTGTCCCCAAGGACCCCAGATTTTACCAGAAGTGGTCAAAATTTTGGTGTCGGAAGAAAGCTATTTTCTGATTTTCCCTGTGAAATCTTAGTGCTAAAGGATTTTTGGTTTGGATGTTACGAGGAAAAAATGTACCCCAGTTTGGTAGACTAATATTAATTTTACACAGTACTCTATGGAGCTTACAAAATCACATTTTAGCTCTCACTTCTAAACAAATATCTGCGCGAAACTTTACAGGCGGGGTTTTGAAGTGAAGGCCATTCTATCAAGATGGAAAATTTATAGACCTAAATTGGGTCATCCCCCTTTAAAGGTGCAACAAGAGATTTCACATATCAGGTGTCCCTAAAAAAACAAAAGTACTGTTTTTTACCCTGATGTAAAGCTTTCCATCAAAAATAACCCCATCTGAAAGGATTAAGCTGAAAAATGTTTCTTTGGTACAAAAATTTTGAAATTTCTAATTTCGTATAGGAGCAAATACGAAATTCAGCCTATGTTTTATATTGAAATATAGGCAAATCAGAATCACAGTTTCCTCTCTTTTAAGGCTTTTCTGTAGACAAATACAAGGTAAGAAATCTATCGAGTGTCTAGTATAAGAAATTACTATTAAGACACAATATTTGGGTGCATCAAAAATCTCTTGTTGCACCTTTAAGAGAATAATTTAAGTAGAAATTCAACATCTTTCAAACATATTGTAACCAAGTGATAGAAGAAAAGAAAAACACACCAGATGCCTCCCATACTAAGAACATACAGAGATACACCTGAATTGTCAACTGCGAGTCAATCTTTCCTGGATTCAGATGCCTTTATCATATCTAATCTGGTGAAAACAATTACCCAAGGCAACTTGACTGGAAGTGAATAAGAGAATAAACAAAATAGAAAAAAGAAATCTGTTGAATCCAGTAAAACCCAGTTAAGACCCTGTTGAATCAAGTTACAATGCAGATACAACCTTGCTGAATCTAATTAACCCAGTTACACTCTGTTGATTCTAGTTAACATCCAGTTGCACTCCTGTTAAATACACTTAAAACGCTGAAACCCTGTTGAATTCAGATAAAACCCAGTTACAGTCCAGCTGAATTCAGATTTAAACCCAGTTACAGTCCTGTTGAATTCAGATAAAACCCAGTTACAGTCCTGTTAAATTCAGATAAACCCCAGTTACAGTCCTGATGAATTCAGATAAATTCCAGTTACAGTCTTGTCCAGGTAAAACCCGGTTACAACCCTGGTGAATCCAGATAAAACCCAGTTACAACCCTGGTGAATCCAGGTAAAACCCAGTTACAACCCTGGTGAATCCTGGTAGAACCCGGTTACAACCCTGGTGAATCCAGGTAAAACCCAGTTACAACCCTGGTGAATCCAGGTAAAACCCAGTTACAACCCTGGTGAATCTCGGTAAAACCCGGGGCGGGGGAAGAAAAAAATTGGGGGGGGGGGAAACGGGCCCCCGTGTCCCCATGGCACCGCCACTGGATAGAGCACATGATAGATTGGACCAACAAATATTTAGTAAAATTAAAAATTTAAATCATTGGTTTTGATGGCATCTAAAAAACCACCACATTTGTATGCATAATCTATGCTGAATTCAACCACATCAATTAAAATTATAAATTTTGAAAATGTTGGCTTTGAGTAAAATTGAAAAAAAAAAAAAAAAAAAATGGTGAATCCAGGTAAAACCCAGTTACAACCCTGGGGAATCCAGATAAACCCCAGTTACAACCCTGGGGAATCCGGGTAAAACCCAGTTAAAACCCTGGTGAATCCAGGTAAAACCCAGTTACAACCCTGGGGAATCCAGATAAACCCCAGTTACAACCTTGGTGAATCCAGGTAAAACCCTGTTACAACCCTGGTGAATCCAGGTAAAACCCAGTTACAACCCTAGGGAATCCAGGTAAAACCCAGTTACAACCCTGATGCGTCCAGGTAAAACCAGTTACAACCCTGGTGCATCCAGGTAAAACCCAGTTACAACCCTGGTGCATCCAGGTAAAACCCAGTTACAACCCTGGTGCATCCAGGTAAAACCAGTTACAACCCTGGTGCATCCAGGTAAAACCTAGTTACAACCCTGGTGAATCCATGTAAAACCCAGTTACAACCCTGGTGAATCCATGTAAAACCCAGTTACAACCCTGGTGAATCCATGTAAAACCCAGATACAACCCTGGTGAATCCATGTAAAACCCCGGGGGTGGCAGCAAACTGGGGGAGGGCAAGAAAAGTGGGGGGAAAAGGGCCCCTGTATCCCCATGACACCACGACTGGATAGAACACATGACAGACTGGACCAACAAATATTTAGTAAAATTAAAAATTTAAATCATTGGTTTTGATAGCATCTAAAAAACCACCTACGGTTGGACACATTTGTATGCATAATCTATGCTGAATTCAACCACATCAATTAAAATTATAAATTTTGAAAATGTTGGCTTTGAGTAAAATTGTTAACAATTTTCAAACTACCATCAATTTCATCAGACAAGTTGTTAAATAAGTAATAGAGTCCTGGCGTCGAAATTTCAACTGCCAAACCTCAAACCAACCCATCTTGGGAGTCAGTAGCGTGTTAAGTTTGCAACATAATGCCGCATCACACCGGACTGTATTCTCTCAACGGTCGTCAGACAATGTGTTTTCGTTTGCATTAAAAGGTTCATGATATGCGTCCTATATTCAACATGTGATTGTCATGCCATGGATGTAAGGAGAGAAATCTTATTAGAGGCGAAATGCTAATATTTATACAGTGATGTGTGTTTAATTGGGTTATTCCTCTCTCGTGTTGCTGCCTCTTATTGGATGCTCGTTAATTACGACCTAGAAATTCCGTTTTAAGAGATTGGAAGTGCCCTGCGTTGATTTGTTTTACTGTTGGTTTAGTATGGTGCTGTAGTGGGCTGTGAAAGAACATTAGAAAATGGTGAGGCGAATGATGAACATCCACCACAGCTCTACTTCAGAGTGTCCCAGTATAATCTTAAAGGGGGATACGCCCGTTTTAAGTATATGAAGTTTTCATCTTGATAGAATGGCCTTCACCCCAAAACCCCATCTGTAAAGTTTCGCGCCAATATTTCAATCCGTTTTGGTGTGAGAGCGAAAAACGTAATTTTGTAAGCCCCATAGAGTACTGTGTAAAATTAATATTGGTCGACCAAAATGAGCCACATTTTCACTCATAACTTCCAAACCAATCATCCTTTAGCCCTATGATTTCACAGGCTAAATGAGAAAAATAGCAGCTTTCTTCTGATATCAAAATTTTGACCACTTCCAATAAATCTGAGGTTCTGGGGGCAAGGCTATTAGCGATTGGGCCATGGACGACAAAGAAATTATTAAATAAAACAGATACCTGTTCAATATTTTAAAACAGTTGTATAAGAGGAATGATCAAGCTTATATATTTTTAAATGTACATGTATTTCTATGTATTTTTTAAAACTGTATGTATTGTCATTCATAAGCAAAAATTGGCTGGTCACTTTTTAATATGACGATGTGACATTATTAAAGACACTATCAGTGATTTATCCGAAAGAGTATAAATATCAGAAATTTGCAGGAATAGCTTAAAAGTGAAGGATAAGTCTGTAGAATTACTTTTTCCAACTGAAGAATTGACAGAAAAGGCAGTGTTCCAAGATACGAATCCCCATTCCATTACGTGTTGCAGTAAGTGTCCGTACGGACAGCAATGAATAAAATTTCCGATTTTGTCCTTATTAGGTTGCTTCTGGTCCTATTATTTGCAGGGTATGTCAGGAGACCTGTACGTGTTACAAATATGCAAAAATCTGATTTTTGATGATTTTTTCGATTTCCTCATTTAGCAAATCACTGATAGTGCCTTTAAAGATTCAACTCAACTCTATACTTCATTCCTGTTGGATCTGTGGTTTAGGACAAAGATTCCTACATTCTGTATATGAAAGGTGCACTAATAATTTGCATCTTGGTTTTAGCATCTTGTTCATTTATTTTTAGTGAGTTTTCTTAATTTCTTCTCCTTGAATAATAATAATCAAGAATATTACACAGTAAATGAAAGAAAATATTGAAAAGAATCAATCAAACTTCAAAAGGCAATATTAAGTGTTAAAAGTATTAACCATTCATTTTTCTTTTGCCATGCAAAAAAAAAAAAAAAAAAAATATTACTTTTACTCGGGCCATTTTGGGGCTGTTTTTTGTTCGCGGATCTCCGTAAATGTCGGACAATCTCGGCCGGTGAAAATGGTACGTGCAAATTACTGTCATGCTGGTGTTTGACCCCCTAGAAATTGTCGGTGCAATTCTTTAGCTTAAATTTTTTTTAGGTAAAAAACGGTGTTTTTTGTAAAATTTGTTTGTTTTTATTTAAATGGAAAGTTTGGGTTTGTTTACTGGATTTTGAAGTATGTACGAGATCAGCTATCACTGCTTTAAAGATGTATCGGAAAATTGCGCTTTCCAAAGAACGGATTTTGTTTAAAATTGCGTAAATGTGTAGTGAAAATAAATATTGCTGCCAAAAAAGGAAATTAGTGATGGTTGATTCCCCTCGGGCGATTTGTAACGTAGGGTAGTTGGGTAAGTTCCCTTGTGGTAATAGCGGGCAGTCCAAGGTTGCTCTGACTAGTTTGCATCTTGGTTTTAGCATCTTGTTCATTTATTTTTAGTGAGTTTTCTTAATTTCTTCTCTTTGAATAATAATAATCAAGAATATTACACAGTAAATGAAAGAAAATATTGAAAAGAATCAATCAAACTTCAAAAGGCAATATTAAGTGTTAAAAGTATTAACCATTCATTTTTCTTTTGCCATGCATGGTTGCATTCAAATGAAATTAAACATTTCCTGGTTGATTTTAGACCCCTTTGCTTGATAAAGCATAGCTTCTGTTCTAGACTTCTGATTCAAGTAGAACTTAGGTGTATAATAAAAGCTTCAACATTACACTCAGATTGCAGAACAGTTTAAAAAAATATCATGGAGGCATCTCTATCAAACTTATAGTTTGGGATGAGGGCTGTGAATTGAGGTCAGTGTGTGTGTGTGCATGCATCTCTCTTGAGTCGGTGGCACTTGAAATGGTTCTTCAGGTGACACAAAGAACCATTTCAAGAGCCACTGACCATAGACCTTGCATAATGGTGTAATTGATGAGAATTTTTGACAAATGGCAGCTTCTTGCATTCACAGACCGAAATATTATGCATTACGAAATTCCAAGTTAACTGCTTGTTCAAAAATTCTTTGCCATCCTACTGTTAAGATTATTTTGCAACACCCTATATTATGAATGTGTATCCGATGTCTGCAAACATGTGTTGGAATCTTCTCTTGTAACTTGAAGAAATATGAGCATTCATTCACCAGTTGCTGTTAAGGTGTAAGCTGGTGTAAATGTCATAAAAATTGCATCAAGCAAACATTAGTCTGTAGTTAAGGGTACATATTATGACAAACATTCCCAGAATATTTTCGAGTGGCATTATCCCTCTCTGATATGTTCAGGGTGGGGGTGGATCATTACTCAACAAAAATGAGCATATGGGGACATGCCACAGATATGGGTCTTTTCAGACTTCTGGCTTATGAATGACTTTTTTTTGTGCAAATTTTGGTATAGAAATGTTGTTTTTTAAATTGTCTAAAATTAGTTGGGAAAAATTAGTCCAATTTCCTGAATCTGAAGCCTAAATTTTTCTAATAATTGTTGGAGAATTAGTCTAATTCCTTCAATTTGAAGCCAAAATGTTCTTAATTTGCTAAAACGGGTAAACATTTTAAGGAAAAAAAGGCAAATTTGTGTTAAATTTGGCCCACAATCTGCATCTGTGGTATAGCTATGGGTCTGTTTTGTGGAAAAAAATTGGTATAGATATGGGTCCTACTTCCAGACTCTCAGAGGCATGTCCTACCCAAACCAAACTCCCCCCCCCCCCGGGAACAAGGTATAATGAGTATCCTTAAAGGGATACACTGTACTGTCCGTGGTTGTCCCATTGTAATACACTCCCACAACAGTGACCATATAGTAAAAATAAATAGTTATGTCTTTCATTTTCATTTTTCTACAGCATTACTTGTGAAGTACCCTAATTTCTTTGGCAATTCTTACATGGAATTCCCAACACTAGAAGGCATATACCACTCCTTTGACATAGGGATAGATTTCAAACCCAGATCAGCCAATGGGCTGCTCATATTCAGCAGCGAGCGAGAGGACGGGACGGGAGATTTCATGGCGGTCACGCTCATTAATGGACAAGTCCAATTCAGGTATGTGTATATAGAATCAATTTCTTCACTATCTAACCCAAATTACCAGAGCATGTGGTCCAGTGGCCTAGATGCTTGCCCTGGATCTGAGTTCAAATCCCAGTATTTGTTTCTGTAAGGCACTGTAGTCTGTGCCATATAAATAATGATTATTATTATTATAGGCAGGTGACACTGTGTACAAATGCGCATAGATGATTTCGATTGCGATAGCGCCACCAATTTTGATAAGCTACCTAATTAGCTAATAATTTATGCAGAGTGACGTATAACGGTAGATGACGTACCACCACAGCGCCACATACGACCGGCGATCCATAAGCTACAGATTTCATGCAGTATGCCTGCACTCTCTTGATCAAGTGTTCTTTCCCGATTTATTTAGGATCCCGTTATTATGATTACACGGTAAACCTCATTGGAACCATTTGCATAAACTTGAGGGTTACCTCCTGCCTTAAAGAAGGAGAGAAAATAAATAAATTGTCATCAGGGAACGTCACCAAATGGTTCTATTGTTTCACACACAATTTGGAAAAGTGAATCCAATTGTGATCAGTTGATATTAAATTTGACAAATACCTTGGTATGGCTACCCACTGTCATATTTTCCAATTTGTCTTAAGTGTGAAACCTAGACTTCCAGTATTTTTCACCCCAATTTTAAATGACCAGATGGGAATTACCCTGACCTGTACCAACTCCACAGTATAAGTATTATACCTCATACCATTACAGCAGGTTGGTTCTGTGTGGGATTATAATGTGATATTTTATTTTACATCTGACTTACATGTACAGTGGTCCGCTAAGTATTTCCCATGGTGTTAGTCTGTGTCACAGATTGCGAAAGATATTATCTAAATTGGTACTGCGCGAGAGATTAACGTTATCAGTCCGTCATAGAGAATGTGTGTAAACGAAACTAAATATCAGAACTATCTCGGAAAAACGACGGGGTTCTATGGATTGGTTGTTTTTGCATCAGAGGGTACGTTAATATGTTTTGTTTCGAATACGGAAAAGTGAACGTGCACAATCGTCACGGTCGCATCCATTTTCCCACAATGCCTTTCGATAATATTTTTCCATGTCGTGGCGAATTTCAAACCTGTTTCAATTTACGCCAACTTTTTTTTTCAATTTTAGAAACAGGATTACGTACTTACCGGACTGTCGTACTTGGGTACATGGTACTCGTTGTTATTCTGGATCTGGATCTGAATCATTTATACTAAAACAAAGCAGGTTCCTGCATCACGCTAGAGTTAATGTCACTCTTATTATGTAACTTAAGAACCAGACAGAACCAGACAGAACTGCAAATTAAGCAATTTAGAGTCCCTGTCCCTGGTCCAGACCGGTCCAGACCAGGGCTCCTTGCTCATCTTCAATTTGATTTATCAATAAGGATAGAAGAATTTAGTGCCTCCCCCTAGCAGTTGCATCCTGACAGTGCATGAAAGTGAAAATATTCCATTAAAATAGTGACTTTGTCCCCTAAATAACCCCATATCCACAATTCCCGATCTTATTTAACCTGATGAGTAAGTCACCCAATTGGTATTCTGGCCCCTTCTCCCAACCATCACCCTCTGGTGAGGCTACAGGTTGACACAAATGTCTCACCAAGTCAAGGAAATAAGTGTTAAAGCTCATAGGAAGCTTCAACTTGCTTCATTTTTGCCCTACATGTAAACTATATAAGTAACATGAGATTTCTGTTAGTGGATAAAGGACTTTAAACCATATCTGGTTTATTCAAATCAAATTAAGGAGTGGGGCCATAGGCAGAAAGACTTCCCTGGGAAGACACTTTCTCTCTCTTGTCTCTTGGAGAGGAGCTGAATTTATTCCTTCATTTACAGATTTTTTTTTATAGAGACACAAGGACATTCCTAGAAAGAAATGCCACAAATTTTTGTAGAACCCGGATTTTTCATACTTGGAATGTGTTAAGCCGAATATGCCATCTTTATGTAATAAGATCATTAAGATTATAAAAATCAAAGCGTGATTTTCTGTAGGGATGGTTATGATATGATAGCAGGCAAGTTCAAAACCTAGTTTTTGGTTTTCTTTTTTACTTGTTTGCCCAATAACCCTTCGAAATGTTCTTGTTTAATGCAAATTGAGAGAAAGTTATATCCTCAAAAAAGCTCCTTACCTTTTAAATAGTGCATTATAACTGATAAACATGGAATGGTAGGTATATGGTATGATGAAATTCATACTACACCTTGAGATTTTTTTCTTTTTTTAATCCTCCGTATATTCTATTTAGACCGTATAAACTTGCATTGGCTAGTTACAAAAATGCAGGACTACAGTTGCAGAAAGGGGAACTCTGTACTCAAAAAAGACAACAAATTGCAGGGGGGTAGGACATGCCAACCTAACATAACAGCAACAGAACGACATCAACTTCCGGCATAACCAAGTACTAGTCTTATTCAAAGACATAACGGTAGGAGGGTGCTCTTGGTCACGCACACACTTGACTAAAGGCTAGGCCTGGTCACAAATATTTTAATCTAGATGACCGTTATTGGAAATTGCACTGTTTTGCAGCGAGGTTAATCCACTAACCTCAAAGGATTTTGACGTCAATAATTTGTTCTTAAATTATCATGATATTACTAAAATCTTTTGAATGAAGGTTTAAGAGCTGATTTTGTATTTTCACCGAGACAGAGACTGCCATAGTAAATGCACATAGGAGTTCCACAAATTACTGTTAGAAATCCCCAAAGCCCAAATCGAGCAGATCGTGTCCTACCCCCCTGCCAAATTGCTTTACCCAACAATATGCCAAGAAACCCACCTACACCTACTTCACTTCACTCCACCCTCCCTACCTCTCTTCCTTTACTTTCAGCTACTCATCCCTTTGCTTCTTTTCCTCTTTTCTCCCTTCCTACTCACCATGCCTTCCCTCCCCCTCCCCACCCCTCTTCTCCCTTCCTTTCTCTACTATCTTTCTTCCTTCCTTCTCTCTCTCCTCTCACTCACCTCCTTTCACTCCTCCTCTCTCCCTGCCCTCTCCCTCCCTCTCATCCCTGGAGGGTCCGGTTACCGCAGTGGGGTCTTCCTCGCTTCCCACTACTGTGGCCCCAGGTTCATCCCTCATTCGGGCCGGCAATTTCAATTTTCATATGCGTTTGGTTTCCAGTCTATACTCGGCCTTGCAGGTTTTCTCCGGGTACTCTGGTTTCCTTCAGGTATTCTGGTTTCCTCCCTGGTAATAAAAATTAATTGAAATAGAGTGTCTTTAAATTTATGACAATAAAATGACACGATTGTATTGATGTGTCGTTAAATACCTCCTCCTCTATTCTTCCCTACTTCGTTTTCCTTCTCATTTCTTTCTTCCCTTTTCCCTCCTTCCCACCCTTCTCCCTCCTTTCCACCCCTCTCCCTCCTTCCCACCCTCTCCCTCCATTTCCCCCTCACTCTCATTTGCCTCCCTTCTCCTTCCATCTCCTCTGCTCCCTTCTTCTCTTACCATTCTTCTCCCCTCCTTCCTCTCCTTCTTTCTCTCCTCTCATCTTCCCTTTTCTTCCCTCTTCTCCTTTCCATTTCCCCTTTTCCCTTCCAGTTTTCTCTCCAGGCTTTCTCTTCCATCCTGTCCCTAAGTTTTGAGTCCATTTGAATTGGTGGAAATAGAAGAGTAAAATAAATACTTGCATCTCTGACAGGAGGAGATTTTTTGAGGATAGAAATTTCTCTCAAATTGCACTGGATCTGTTGTAGACCACCAGACCGAGAATGTTTCGAAAGTTTATTGGATAAACAAGTACAAAAGAAAACCGCAAACCTTTTTTTTAACTTGCCTGCCATCATAATCGTCCCAATAGAAAACCATGCTTGTGCATGACAGAAAATACTAAATCATCATCTTATTACATAAAGATGGCATATTCGGCTTATTCACTTCAGGTGTGATCTAATAATATATTGGTAAGCATTCCAAATATGCAAAAAAAAAACGGGTTTGAAAAATCTGGGGGCGCTTCTTTCTGGAAATGTCCTTGTGTCTCTTCTATGGTTATGTCAACCCTGATATCTCAATCCAAAGCACATCAACAGTTTATTGAGGGCATAAGCCAACATCTCAGTTAACAGACGGTTGTAGACCCCCTGTTGCCCAAAAGTTTCAACAACTGTCAAATCAGAAAAAAAGAAAAAAAATCCAAGCGAAAGCGAAACATGAGTGTTTGGCCTGATAGAGAGATTATGGTGATATTATGACACAGGAACTGTTGTGTCGCCAACACTGGGATATTGAGCTGTAAGGATGATAATATAATTTCAGCGATTGATTTCAATATTTTGTGAGATTATTCTATAGTGCATTAGGGTTGTTCAAATCAACTGGTTTTAAAGGTGCAACAAGCTTTGAGGCATCCCACAAGTGTATCGCCGGGATTTGTAGAAATCAGATAGATAAGAAGACCCCAATAGATTTAGTACTTGTATTTGGATAAGAAATGCCGTGAAATGTGAAAAGGTTGATTTTTGATTTGTTTTTTACTTAATTTCAAGATAACAGGTTGAATTTAGTATTGCTTCTATAGTAAATTACGAAATTTCACAATTTTGTACCAAAATTTATTTTTATTCTTTGTATAATGCATTTTCACATGGATATTTGATGACAGCTTTCCATAGGGCAGAATCATAATTTTTATATTTGTTAGGGAGACTGTTATGTGAAATCTCACATTGCACCCTTAATTTTTACAGGCACTTTAATTTTATGAATTATATAATTGCTGCTTTTTGATTTACTCTCAATGTGATAATTTCCATTTATTTTTTAATTTTTCTTTTTGGGTTTGGTTTTTTCTTTTTAGATTTTAAAAAACAGGTGCCCCTAAAAATATGAAAATTTGATTTTTGGGAACTGTGCTAACGCTTTCTATCCAAAAATAATCTCCATCTGGAAAGGTTTAAGCTGAAAATTATTATTTTAAAAAAAGAGAAAAATTGTGAAATTTCTAATTTCCCGCTATAGGAGCAATACGAAATTCAGCTATGCTTTCTATTGAAATATAAGAGATACAATCACCTTTTGTTTTCGTTTTAAGTTATTTCTGTGCCAAATAAATTGGTTAGGGAATCTTTGCATCGCTAAATCTATGAAATCACTAGATCAAAGAAAATATATGGGACGACTTGAATATCTCATTGCCACCTTTAAGGTCCATGGCACTATTAATAATAGACCATATTGCCCCAATGGACCCAATATTTTAACTGGAAATTGGTCAAAATTTTGATGTGCGAAGAAAGCTAAGTACTATCTATTCTCACATATACTTTAAATCGACTTCATAGACTAAAAGAAGTTAGGTTTGGATGATATTAAACGAGTGAAAAGGGTCCCATTTTGGGGAACCCCAATATTAAATAGGACATTTAATGTGGATTATAAATTAATTTATAACTTTCATTTTACAGATCGGCGTACTGGGTCAAGGGTCATTCCAAATCAAGTGAGACTTCATAAAATTAACTTCAATCATTCCCTTTGAATTAATTTTTGTTTCAAAATTGACCTGAACTAGCGTGATCATAACAATAGATTACATAAATGCATTGTTGCATGTTGTTAAATTCACCACTAGTTTCTTGGTTAGTAAAAGCACAAACATTACAAGAGCTCTAAAATACCTACTTTTGGTGAGTAAAATGCCAATCTGTTCAACTGATTAACAAGTTTACCATTGCTGCAGACAATAAACACAGTTATCACTAAGTTTCCCTGGTATAAGCCCATACTCAGGAAAAGCCCACCCTTAGGCGATGAAAAAAAAAACCCTGTTTTACGGGCGAGTGGACAAGATGGGTTGATTGGTCAGGCAATTTTTGTTTCTTTTTTCTTTTCTGAAGGTCAAAATTGGCCTAAAATAGCCCTAAAAATCTTACAAATTTTCTAAAAAAAATTAGCCAAAATTGATAAATTTGGGCTAAAAACAGGCTGATTTTTGAAAAAAAACTAAAAAAATCCGGGTCGGTCAGGCCCATAAAACAGGGTTATTTTTGTCACCTTAGCTAACTTTTTATCAGTATGATACCCAAGCCCATCATCATGCAAAAGCCCACCTGTATTTTTGAACATCCAACTACCTAACATATTGGAATTTGTGTCAGACATTTTCTGCACTACAGAGTGGTCAAAAAAAGGTTTAAAGAGACATGTGGAGATTTCCAGGAAGAAGCGCCCCCAATTTTTCTCGAACCCCAGTTTTTTACATATTTGGAATACTTACCAATGTATTAGAACACACCTGAAGTGAATAAGCCGAATGCGCCGTCTTTATGTAATAAGATGATGATTTAGGACTTTCTGTTGTGCACGACAGAAAGTCAAAGCATGGTTTTCTATGGGGAACGATTACGATAGCAGGCAAGTTCAAAACAAGGTTTGCGGTTTTCTTTTGCACCTGTTTTTCCAATAAACATTTGAAACGTTCTCGGTAGGTGGTCTACAACCGATCCAGTGAAATTTGAGAGAAATTGTATCCTAAAAAAATCTCCTCATGTCACTTTAAATTATAGCATTGCCCTATATTATTGATTATTATGTTATGTTAGTTAGTTAAACCAAAGTTTTAAATCCGGTTTTGTCCATGTGCTATCTTGTTGATTACTATGTTATATCTGAATCAAGCTGGGGTGTCCAAGTTTCAATATTTATGTAATTGTGACATCTTTACTATTTGTGTCATAGTCTACTGACTATTTGTGAAAGGTGAAAATAAATTTGATTTTGTGTCATAGTTCCTACTGACTATTTTGTTGAAAGGTGAAACTAAATTTGATTTTGAAATCTCAAATTTTGTGGATACGGAGGCAGCTTCTTCTAGCAATCACAGAGTTTCCTTACAGAAACTACCGTTCCTATCTCCAACGTGTGATCGAGGATCACTTCTCTTCGTAAAACGCCGGAAGTCTGATTGGCAAATGTACAACCAGAACAAAACGAAATCACACAGAGGCTATGAACTGTGCTTAAAAAACAAACATGTAGACCGTGTGAGCCACGACGCATTCCCTAGCCAAGGAAATCTAAAAATAAATTTTGCGACCTGAAACCATGCAGACCGTTAAACAGTAGGTTTAAAAAAATACTTTGCATTGTGAAGCAGGGGTTGCTGGGATACTATGCGATCTCATTACATTACATTAGTTCACCACAGTACTGTTACATTTTGTTTTTTTTGATAGTTTAAAATTTTCGAGGATATCTTACGTCAACCAAAACACAGATATTTATAGGATGAAATTGTTGTTGGTTTATGTTAATCAATATACTAAAATAAGACTATGTGAATTTATGAAAAAAAGGGTAGATATTAAGCTTTTTTGAAGTTTAAAAAACCATGTCTTAAATAATAAGGCGCCATCTCAAGGAAGCCTGGAAGGTGTTTTGGTGGTCTTAAGTATCCAAATTATTATAGGACATTTTTCCTTATGACTATATTCTACCATGTAAACTGATTTCGACGTGATCAGCCATGGGGGCTTATTTGAAGTTTGCCAAAATGTTCAGAACTACAAGCTAGGGCCAAACAAGGTGATTTGTAACATCATTTAGAAAAACGGAGATTGAGATGATTTTTAGTCAATTGTGATTTCTATTTCATTGATGCTAGCACCTTTATTTTTATTTATGGTGGTTCATTAGAATCGTCAGAAGGTATTTCCAAATTTTTAGTTGCTTATGATGGGCGTCTTGATGGTATCAGCACGGTTTGTATCCCCGATGCCCTATAGGCATTTCTGTCGTTAAAATGGAAGATGCAAAATTACGAATTAAACGTATGGGACCAATTTTTGTGCGTCTGGTTGCAGGGCAGATTGGCACATAGAGCTACTAGTGGTAAATTTGTGTGGGTGTTTCCGTAAATTAGGGGGCCAGTAGACTTTGGTGTCCCCTTTACTATGTGACATTTTATTTTATTTAAATTTAACAAATGAGACATCTTTGTATTCAAACTATTCCATTTTAAATTACAGCATTGCATTACTTTCAGATTATATAATAGAAACATTGAACTCATAACTTTTTAATTTTTATGTATCAATTCAAAGGTGTCATTTGCCGTGTAAATGGGACACCAAGCCGTGACATTGAAATAAAAAAGCTAAACATTGTGTTCTGGTTTTAATTACATCAACACCTTGAAAATAATGATATTATTGTTCTGGATTTATTATAAAGCAACACATACAGCTTCATAACATAATAAATCTAACTTGTTTTGGTTTAGCCGACAGTTATAATGCCAGTCATTGATTCCCATGGAACCAAAAGCCAAAATTTGCGGTCCGCTTTCACGGTTTACTATGGGAACCAATGGTTTGTTTGAGAAACTGAATGTAGTTGACATGCTAAGTGCATTGCAATTGCTTGCATACGTAATCCAGCATATCATGTAAGTTTTCAAAGACAGTGTATCAAAACCTTTTAATTTTGAATATCTTGTGGTGATCTGTGGTCCCCGTGTTGAAACGGGACCCCACATGTTTGTCCGCTCCACTGTGCCTGAAAAACATTTGTTTATATGCAGGCAAGACCATTTGACTATTAATCTTATTGTGCCTCTCAAATAACAAAATGTACATCTAAAACATTACACATATCACAGTAGTAATGAAATTATCTTTAAAAAAAATCAGAAAATTGGTTTGGTGCCCATTACACGGGGAACCGGAATGCAGTTTATTGAAATATTTTAAAGTTTTTTTGAAGTACTTTTGCACTAATTTGATTGTTATTGAACTAGGAATGGTTATATAAATATTTGTTTCAAGAACTTATTGAGATCCTCCTTAAATTTTTGTTGTCTTTTTTCTCTCAAAATGTCTCAAGTTGGCCCCCTAATTAACGGAAAGGAAAACACCCGTGTGGTGTGTGTGCGTGCACATTTGTTTATTGTTTGTTTGTTTTTGTATCTGTTTGTCTGTGTGTGTGGCAAAAATGTTAACCCTTGCACTCTTGACTGTTACTTTTTAGCCATTGCTCAATTCAACCGCATACTCCGTCAGAAGAACACTGGCAAAGACACCTATGGGGTTTGTATATAAGATTGACCTTGATGACACCATGTGACATTTGACTTATTAAAAAAATGACAAATTTTGTGCAAAAATCACAAAATTTTGATGTTTTCCCCCAAAAAAAATTTTACTTTGCCCTTCTGTGTGCTCCCCAGAATAACAAATCTGGCACTGCCACTGGGTGAGGCATCATCATAACTAAAACACATAAGAGCACAAAATTTGCTGGCGGGCCAAGTACGTTAAACAAACCGTGTTTGTAGCATGGTATCCCCAGTAAAACCCGCCCTTGGTGTGAGACTCAGTTTAACCACTTTTTTCTTTTCCCCTCTCCCCTATTATCTTGGGCATAGGTAGAAACAGATTGAGTAGGGTTAATATCTTTCATTTAAGTGTTTACTGCTTGAAGCAAAAAATCGTATTTAGAATATAGCTGTTTGACTTTAAAACAAACACAGAAGTAGGCGCACATAGCTCCCCCAAATATTTGTAGACTTTTTTGCCTTATTCAATACCCTTGTCCCATAGTAATGTAGGTCTATGTATTCTCATTTGGGTAGCTGAAAAGGCCATTATATGTAGTGTATCTGATTAGCCTACAGTGAACAACTTGGATAAGGATTAGAGTAGCTTATGGGGTTTAGATTAGTATCTAGGGTAATTAGGTGGATTAAAAAATGGGATTAGAGAATTTGACAATGCCTTAAAGGGATATCAGGAATGTTCTGTAAAAATATTTGTTACTGCTTTATAAAAAAATGAGTCAACAAGCATTAAAATAGGTTCAATTTGATTAGCATAACTTAAACTTGGACATCATACTTGTAATGCTAAGTGTAAGCGCTTTCCCCAGATTCATGTTAAATTTGAATTCTACACCTTAAAGCCAATAACAAATTTTTGGAAGAGCAAGGAACCCCCATTTTCAAAAAAAATTGAGAGTTTGCACCGGTTATGTTGGTAATTGTATAGGAAAACTATACCTGGAACAAGAATGCTCAAAAATGCAATTCATCAAATAGTAAGCCATTTTGTATTAAACGTGGCGATCCGATTATACTTAATGCAGAGCTGGAAAATGCTAAGTTTATGTCCATCCATGTGAAAGTAGTCGCCACCTCAAGGGAAAATACCTCTAACATTGAGCTTGCAGTGAAAAATATTAAACAACTATGGAGAGCGTTAGGACCCGACATGGCACTATGTCCCGGCTATTTCACATTGGGATAGGCAGTTCCAAAAGCCGCTGAATTATTATCGGAGGATCTCCGATAATTAATGATTCAAATTACAAATTCCTTTCGTTTGCAACAATAGGACATTTTTGAGCTTAACCATTCACATGTATAGGTTATACTATCAGTCCAATGCAAACCGTTTAAAACTCGTCAAAATTTTTGGAAACATTGGGGGTGCTGGCTCTTCAAAAAAAAAGGTGTTATCAGTGCGTAACAGCTTAGACTGTACCTGGGCCCCAATCCCATAGACCAAACATTTACTGCATGCATTCCATTTGTATGTTGGATCATTCCAGAACAATACTGTTCAGACTTTGGATTATTCCTTTTGTCTTTAAAGTGGCGGCCTTTTCAACAAATAAATGTTGGGGAGATTGAACCGTTGGCATTTGAGCACTGGTACCTAGGGGTGTTGGATTATGTTAAACAACTCTATTGAAAACTAGTTCTTTTGCTTCAACATTTTCCAAACGATTGGCTTTTTTGGTTTAAAAATACAGGAAGGGAAACAAATGCAACAAACTGATAGAGGAAATGCCATCAATTTAAAAAATCTTGCAATTCCTACATTTAAAGGGATTAGCAGCCAAAATGCGAGAGAATCGTAAAAAAATGTGAAAATGCATTTTTATTTATAAATCAGGGGATAAGTGTTGTACAATTCCATATAACTTCTTTAATGTAGAAACAAACCACCACCAAATAGTGAAAAAATGAAGTATTTGCGGAAACTTTGTCATACGTATCCCGCAAAATAGACCTTACAGTGATTGGCGTCTCAAAATCTTACACAAAAGCTGTGGTGATCACACCAGTAGTAGAATAAACAAAGATCAATAATGTTTGTGGTTTGAGGTCAAACTGTATTGATCATGGTGCACAAATCCAACTGAAATCTGATATTCACGGAAAAGGTTTTATCTGAATTTTGATAGCCGTATGAAGAAATTACAGAATCGGATAAAAATATTGCCTTGTCTTAATACAAGGATTCAAGCCAACCACGTGAGGTTTGTCGTGGATATGGCCTCCATTTTCTGATGAAGCTTTTAAAATATTATTTCTCCAATTTATTGAGAACGGAATTTCTCACGACACGTATTTGTTACTATAAAAGAGAGAAAGGGGAATACCTAGTTGTTTTTGCTAATAAGTGCACCTGTTTAGATGGCACCAATAGGGGAAGTGGGGGATTCCCCAAGAATGGCTAAAATAGTAACTTAGAAGCTTGTTTATGCTTAAAAAGATCAAAACATTCAGATCTGGAATTCCCCCACACAGATGATATATGAATATTGTAATCTAGATGTGAATCTGAATTGATTGTGCAAGGTCATGTTTATGCCATAAGAATGTTGTTGTAATGGTCTATTTTTTAGACGGGATTTTTTGTGATGTGATGAAGTCAGGAGATATAAGAGATTTTGAGCTACGTCTCGCCGTCAGCAGTTTCAACCGCGATACAGTACGGATAGCTAGTTTTATTACAATAATGGTCGATTTTATGATTCACACACAGTGCCAGGACATATTATATGTTCAATTCCATGTGAGCAGGTGCTAATTATTCTACCTGTGTCTTTGAAGACAAAGATGCTGGGAATCAAAATCGGATTCCACATGATGGACATGATAGAACATCGTGGTGATGATCTTGGACTGTGGATTTTTATCGTCGAGGGACTTTAACTTTATCCTTGTCGTCTTGAACTGATGGACAAAGATTACCTTCAGGAGCTGGAGAAGATTCCCTGGGATATAATATATGAGGAGTTTTGTATGAACTTGTGCGCTGTATTTTGGAGTCTTCGCTGTGAGGACAATAGTGTGAACTGCAACGCTTTCAACACAGGACACTAGTAAACATAAGTACTCTTAACTAATTGTGGATATGTAATTTTGGTTTTGGACATACCAAATTCTTGAACAAATCAAAGTTAAGATCATTAAAACTGTTTATATATATAATTTGTATGTTCATGTGTGCACAAGGCTCATTTATTTGGGTTTTGAAAAGGTATTCTGACCTTAGACGTCTACTGAGACGTCATAACAGAATTGGGGGCTCTTTTTCCTGGAATTGAATTGAGATAAATTTGGAGCCTTTTGTTCAGAATTTACACAGTAAAAGTGTGAAAAAAAAAAAAATTTTGTAAAAAAACAAACATGTGACATTTTTGGCATACAAAATTTTTGTGTGTATTACATGTAAATTTGTACTACCATGTAGTTTGATTCAAGTTAAATTGTGTTGTAGAGTAAATCACAATGAGGTTGATCCAAGAAGTGTTCATAGGGAAATAAACTGGGAGAAAATTGATGAGCTGAGAAAGCCTGAGTTATGAAACTAGCCAAGCATTAGACTTGAGGCAAAACATGTCATGAGAAAAGCAAAGTCCATCAAAAATAGTCTGATTGAAAAGTTTGTCCAGGAAGATGTTGGGATAGTGCATTTTTGGAAAAGAAGAAGAGTTCTGAAAAGGGGAGGCAAAAGTGAGCATTCAAGTAAAGAATTGAAATTCAAAAGGAATTGGAAATAGAATTGAAAAAGAGGGAAATGAACAAAAACAAAAGAAATTGAAATGCAAATTCAAAAGGAACAGAAAGAAAGGAATTGAATGAAAAAAAGCGAGTTGAAAATGAGATGCAAAAAGAAAGACCAAAAAGAAATTGGAAATGCAAAATGAGAAACAAAAGGCAATGGAAATGGAGATGAAACAGAAAGAGCTAAAAGTCAAGTAGAGTTAGAAAAATTGAAAAAACCAACAGGCTAGCTCATCAGACTCTTCCAAGAAATCTGGGTTTGATGCGGCGGAAAAATATTCGACTGGTCCAAAATTTTCAAAACAGAAGTAGACAAATTAATTCTTTTACCACTTGAGAAGAAAATTGCCAATGCTTGAAATGGCCCAAAGGAGTACTTTGGACTTGTATACAGTCAGTCGTCATTGGTAAAGCCCGAGGAAATCTATTCGGCCATGTCATTAGACAGATGTAGTGATATGACGAGGTTAAGCAGGGCAGTGCTCAAAGCATATGAATTGGTGCCAGGAGGCATATAGACAAAAATTTAGGTCTTGTTCAGAAGAAAAAAGGGAGACCAGACCAGGTTGAATTTGCCGTGTAAAGGGAACAAATGTTTGATCGTCTGATTCTCTCAAAGAAGCGGGCAAATTTTGGTCAACTTAGGGAGTGTTGATGTTAGTTGAGAGTTCAAACAGTTGATCTACATCCGATATTCAAAACACATCTGGATGAAATCAAAATTGACAGTTTGCGTGAAGAGCCGTAAAGGCTGAGATTATGCATTGACCACACAATTAAGTATACTAGTAGGCCGAGCCAAGAATTTACTAGGTTACAACAATATACAACAATCAAAGTCGGGTGCTAAACCAAAGCGTTTAATGGTAGCACTCAGGAGGAAAAATCCCAGTCAGGTTCCCATTGAAAAAATGGAAGTTAATAAGAAAAGTAAGTAAAGGAAGTAATGGTGCGACTCGAAAATGGGATGAGCCCCAATCACAGTTCACATGCAATCACTGTAAGAAGCCAGGACATACAAGCGGCACGGTGTTGGGAGATAATGGCTATCCACCCAAAAAGGATGGAGCCAAAAGGTGAGTCAAACCAATAGGTTGTGCAGTTACTTTGGGTCAAAAGTTCATTCTTCTGTTCAAGAAAAGAAACACGAAATCCACGAAAAGGAATTGACACAGAAAAAGTAAGGGATGACTTAAGCCTTTTGTTTGTGAGGATGTGTATTTCAGGTGGATGTTAGATCCAAACCCATTAGACTCATGCGGGACACGTGGGCGCGCCGTGACAGGATATTGGAAGATGCAATTCCATTTGATATTGCGAGGTACACAGGAACTAGTGCATGGATTCAGGGGATAGGTTAGGGATGTATTAGTGTCCCTCTTCAACAAAATGAATTTGAATCCGACTTGGTTTCTGGAACTGTCACAATTGGTGGTAGACAAGAACTCCAGTAAAAAAGGTGAGTAAAAGGGGTATCAGGTTGTTAGGGAATGATTTGGCAGGGGGGAAAAGTACTCCCAGATTCCATAGGTTGCCCAGTTGCCCTGTACAGTGGATAAATTTGATGAGGAAACCGAAATTTTCCCAGCATGTGCAGTAATAGGATCAATTGACAAAGAAAAGCCTCACAGGAAAAACAGTGAGCAGGGTGGTGAGTCAAAATACTCAAACATAGGAGAGCGTAGAGGATGACTTGGTCCCAAATTCAGAGGATATTTTTATCAAAAATTGAGGAATGTGGGGAGGTCATCTTCCCTCTATCAGGGGAGGACTAAATTCCCTGTTAGTGAAAATCCGCCCCTGAGCACAAACAACTGACAGATGCAGTAAACAATTGAAAATACCAGCCGCTGAGCATGATAGGGTTAGGGGACTGTAAAGGGGACCCTTTTTAAGCGCCATGACAAGCTGGTAATGAGCAGAACAACGACCCAGCACTTAGGAATTAGGGGAGAGATGATGCGGGCATTGTTTGGCAACAGGAAGCGCCAAATCCTTTATGTTTCTACAAACAAATGGGTGTCCCTCATGAGACAATGGCGGCCACCCGATGCACTTGTTGATGCGGAGGAATGAAGGTTATGCATCAAATTGTAGTGCCAAAGGTAGACCATAGGGAGAGTGATAGGCATTAGCCCACGATAGTACCATGGCAGGACACTTAGGTGTGAGAAAAACACCATGACAGAAGTAGGAGTCATTTTTGGTGGCCTCACTCAGAAAAGATGTGCCTGAGTATTGTAAGGACTTGTGACACATGTCAAATGGTGGCAAGCCCAATCAGAAAAATTCCTACTGCTCCCTTCTGCAACCAATACCAGCATTTGATGAGCCATTTAGTAGGGTGTTATAGATTGCGTTAGACCACTTCCAAAGACAAAGTCAGGAAATCGTATTACTGGACCTCATGTGTGATGGCACACGATCCCGCCTGAGGCTATACCCTTGAGAAGTATTAGGGCACAAAGTATTGCGAAAGCTCTAACAAAGTTTTTCACCTTACGTAGGGGCCTTCAAAATCAATCAGTCTGATCAAGGATCAATTTCATGTTCAGGTTTATTCCAACAATATGGACTAGTTGGGAATTTCCAAGTACAGTTCTTCAGCATACCACCCAGAATCCGAGGGGGCCTTAGGAAAGGTACACCAAACATTGAAACAATGATCAAAAACCTATTTTTTGAATTTGAGAGGGATTGGGAGGGAGAGGGAGTTCATCTCCTGTATTTGCTACCAGGGAGGATGTACAAGAGTTCATTAGGATTAGTACCTTTGAGTTGGTGTTTGTATTGGTCACAAAGTTAGGGACCATTGAAACTATGAAAGAAAAGTGGTTTTGAAAAAATTCCTGATGTGAATTTGTTTAGACTATGTGTCTCAATTCAGAAAAGGCTCCAAGAGCCACTGAAGTGCCAACAAAATCTCAAACAGAGTCAGGCAAAAAAAATGAAAAAAAATGAAAACATGGTATGACAAAGATGCGGGAACAGAGTATTCAAGCCAGCCTGATAGAGTAGTGTTTTGGCATTTTTCCAATCCAAGGGCATCCTTTGCAAGCCAAGTATCTGGTACAATGAGATAGAGAACAAAGTGGGAGACCTGTACTATGTGATCAAAACACCAGGTAGACGTTAAAAGTCGACAGACAGTTTGCACAAATAGGCTCAAAGAGTATAATGAAAGAGATGAGAAGGGGTGAATGTTAAGCCTGCGTGGGTGGTGTCATCCAGAGTTAGTAGAGGTAGTGATGAGGTTACAAATGATGACATCACAGAGTTCTGACAAATGAACAAAACAGCAATTGTAACACAGAGAAGCAAATGATTATGGTGTCCAAAATTGCCAATAAAAATTCTGACATACTTGCCAATTTAGACAAGAAGTTAGGCCATCTCCCAGAAAGTCAACAACGGTGAATTGAAAAGAGTTGAATTCATGAGTGGGAAGACATATTTCCTGATTGTACCCCGTTCAGATACATGTCATAACCCATGACATTGATTTGGAGTTTCGAGCAGCCCAAGTGCAGCATTCAGTGAGCTAAGTCGAAGTGAGATTGGAAATTCAGCATCCAGTTTCAAACTTCCACTTTGATGCATTACTGGGGAACCAGGTACAATACTTCTAGATGCAGGTATTGAATTAATTTGTGGATGAGAAATCTTAAACTCAATGGAACAACGAATTTAAAATGCTGGAGTTTAACTCTACAAAGATTCCAATCTGGACATAGACATATCAAAGGAAAAGATCAGGTCTTGGCAGATGCCCTGTCCAGAGCTGCCTAAAATTTGTTCAGAAATTTGATATTACAACTTTAGGAATATAGGACTGAAGGCAGACTGCTGAAGAAAATTATTAATAAACAAGTTGTAACATTTGACCTGTGTAAACTGATTTGTAAAATTAACCACCAAATGCGTTAAAGGTATGAAGCAGATTTTGAAAAATTTTCATTTCATTAAATTTTCTTTTTAAGGGGAGGATGTTATATGGCCTCCATTTTTCTGATTAAGCTTTTTATAAAAATATGATTTCTCAATTATTTGAGGAGGGATTTCTCCCAGGGACAAGTATTTGTTTACTATTAAAAGAGAGAAAGGGGAAATACCCCTAGTTTGTTGTTGCTTAAGTGCACCTGTTGATTGCACAATAGGGGAAGTGGGGGATTCCCCAAGAATGCTAAAAATTGTAATGACTCAGCTTGTTTATGCTTTAAAAAGATCAAAACATTGCAAGATCTGGGAAGTCCCCCACAAAAGTTCATATATATGAAGTGCTGATGTAATTTAGCTTGGAAATCATGATTGATGGGGCAAGGTCATGTTTATGCATAAGAATGGCTGTCATCGTTCTAGTTTGAGACGGGGATTTTTGTGAACAGTCAGTATATATAAGAGATTTGAGTTAAGTTCTCGCCCGGAAGCAGTTGCAATAAGCTATACAGTATGGATAGCTAGTTTATCTACCAATAATGGTAGATTTTATGCTTCAACAACAGGCCAGGATTTATTATAGGTTCAAATTCCATGTGAGCGCAGTGCTTTTAATTATCTACTGTCGTCTTAAGCCAAAGGGCCTGGGGAATCAAAATAGGATTCCAAAATTGGGACAGCAGAATGAAATCGTGGTGATTATCTTGGACTGTGGATGTATTATCGGCGAGGGACTTAATTTATCCTTGTGTCTTGAACATGCTGGACAAATACCGCAGGACTGAGAAGATTCCCTGGGATTATAATACCTGAGGGAGTTTTGTATGAACTTGTGCGTGTCATTTTGGAGTCTTCGCTGTGAGGACAATCGTGTTGAGCTGCAACACTTTCAACACGGGACACTAGTAAACCATAAGAATCTTAACTAATTGTGTATATGTAATTTGTTATCATATAAAATTCAAATCATCTGTCAAATTTTAATTTATAAAAAAAGAAAAATTAAAAAAAAAATATTATATATAATTTAGATCATCTGGGCCATAGGCTCATTTCTTTGTGTTTGAAAGGGATTTCTGACCTTAGACGGTCTACGAGACGTAATAAATCGAATCCATGCTCTAATAACAAAAAAAATATAAAATAGAATTTTATGATTTTTTTTGATGTTTCAGATTGCAAATCGCTGCTAATCCCTTTTAAAAAAACAGAAACAAAAGTAAACACCTGAAGGTTAAAGGAAACATCAAATAGAAAAATTACAAAATGAGGCACAAGAAACAGGATTCCACAAAGCCAACCCTTGGGCATGCAAAGAAAAGTGCATAAAAAAGTTTTATAATTTGCTGGAGGGGTCCAGGGGTCCTCTTCTCCACTACAGCACAAATAAAGAGCAAAAGAGCTATAAAACTTAAGGTGCAACGCGAGATTTTCCACATATTCCGGTGTCCTTAAACCATCGAAGTACTGTTTTTTTGCCCTGATGTAAGCTTTCCTTTACATCCAAAAACTCCCCATCTGAAAGGATAAAGCTGAAGATACCAATTGTTTCTTTGGTACAAAATTGGAAGGGAAATTTTCTAATTTTGTATAGGAGCAATACGAAATTCAACCTATGTTTTACATTGAAAAATAAGCACATCAAACTCACCTGTTTTCTCTCTTTTAAGACATTTCTGTAGCCAAATACAAGGTAAGAAATCTATTGAGTGTCTAATCTATATGAAATTACTATTATGACTCAGTATTTGGGTGACTCAAAATCTCTCGTTGCACCTTTAAAAGCAAATTGATTACAAAGTTGTACTCAAATTCTTGAGTTTCCCCAGACTGGACTTTTCTAGTCCAGATTGTTATTTGAGTCAGGGAAGCCGATAGATGAAGCTTAAAGGTTAGTTATTTTACAGTCTGCTTCAGTCTCAAGAGTGTATCCGGGTGGAGTCGGATCAATTGTTTTTCTTCAGGAGGAGAATCTGTCTTCAATTCCGGCAGCATTTTGCAATATCAAAATATATCTACCTGTAAGTCACACCAAGAGCCATAATACAGAATGCTCTGGTAATAGCCACTGGTATGTGAGAGCTTAATTTATGGCCTCATTTGTTGAAAGTAGACTGAAAGCATTTATTAAGCCTGACCAATCAGCAACAGGGTTAAGAATGACAGTTGGTCAGAAAAAGATTGAGTTAAATTTTTAGCAGCTCGTTTTAATTGGTTCCTGGCTTTATCTTGTTAATTAACCAATCGCAAATAGCGGTAAGATATAGATAGTAGTCAGGGGGTTAACATACAAAGGTTTCTTACTTGTTGTGGCTTTACAGGCTCATGGCACTATGATCAAGGTGATGCCAGTTTTGTTGCCATGGAATTGATGATCTAGGACTAGTTCCCAAAGGGAGCTTAACTTTAAACCTGTTTAAATCAGGGTTAGTCTTACACGAATTGACCTTTTTTCTTTCTACTACTATGAAAAGTGTGATGTAACAGGTCCCATTCACAAAGGACTAACTCTGGTTAAAATCCACATATTAAAGTTAGATTAACCTCTGACATAATTCCAACATAGCTTTTTGGGATGTGGAGAGATACTGTCTGGGTGTTGTCAAGTCCTTTCCAAGGACACTGAAATGTAGGCCCTATTTATGTTGCAATTCTTAAAAACATCTGTGAAAAGGTCAGACAATTTCATTGGCTGATATTCCCGGGTTCAATTCGAAATTGAACCCAGTTAGTATGTGCTCTGTATTGATGTTATTTGGATGTTTAAACACTTGTGTAATACCATGTTTTGCTGCAATTCATGCGTGTCGGTCAACTCTTCGTTTCATGTGTTAGGTTAGTTAGTTAGTTAACCAAAGTTTTTAAAAATCCGGTTTTGTCCCCGCTAACGGGGGTGGCCGATACACCTCAGCAACCTCAGCAATACTGCTTTGTGAGGATTTTATTGGTGCAAATATAATTGACCGTATGCCCTTCCTGACGCCATCCCAGTTTTTGTTCAGGTGGCCTAGCCTTTGGCAACCGTGCCCCCATAAACAAGGCAGCATGTGCTGGATGGCCAGCCAATAGCTCTCCCCATACTGACGCCCTTGTAGGTATATCTTTTTTTCATTCTACCAGGTAACCAGCTACCCTCCTCATCAGATTTTTCCCATGTATGTTCGTTGTGTTCAACAGGTTTTTTGGTTTTTTTCTCACTGGGTGGTGACAGTCCTTTCCTTCTTGTATTTTTAATGGGTTAAAGATGACCTTAAATTATAAAGCTGTTTAAGAATGAGAATAAAGGTATGATTTTGGGAACCGGTACTCTCTTTACAATGAATGGAAACCGGCCTCGTTCTTCCACTTAAAAATGGTATTGCCTTGGTTTCAATTTGTCGTAACGAGAATACCGGTTCCCAAAATCATACCTTTCTTCTCTAAGTTTGGGTCTGGAGTTTGGGTTCCCCAAATATTGCTGACCAGGGCTGATCTGAAATCAGATTGAACATGACGGGCAATTCAGAGTTTGTGTGTTCAAAATCTTATATATAGGAATATGGTGCAAAAAATGCATCAAATTAATTTCCTTTAACAACAGAAGTGTCATTGATATTTTGGTTTGGTTCCTATAATTGCCTCAAACGTGCTTATCTGCTTATCAGACACATTTGTCTCAAAAATGCCCCATCACGCTTATGGGCACACCAAAAACATGCCCCCATATACACCTTGTTTTCTTTCCCAGCTCTTTCATCCCTAAGAGCTGCTACCTACCCCACACACTCCCTCCTCTGCTTTAGCCACAGTGGGGTATAGACAATGTCGAATCCTTTACAGTGAATTGTTTGTCCCATACCTTCTTGGCATGGTAGGCTAGGGAAAGAGTTGCTTATGCGAACAAAATAAAAAAAAAAAAACAAAACTGTTTGAACAGGATGCCAACCGACCCTGATTTTGCAGTTTTGCAGAATTTTTTTTTTAGCTTTCCAAAAATCAATGTTAAAATCAGCCTGTTTTAATCCCAAATTTATCAATGTTTGGCTATTTTATTTTAGAAAATTTTTGTTTGGTACATTTTTCAGTTTTTCTCTGATTTTCGATTTTGGGGCTATTACTTGAAGGTCCGCTCTCCTAAACAGGTTTTCTTTTTTCGTCGCCTTAGAGTCCCCATTTTTTTTTTAAAATGTCAAAATTAAGAATTTCTTAACCATATTCAGAATCAGGCATGTAAAATACATTCAAATGAGTACCAACAGCTTAGTCTTAGGTGAGTGGTTTTTGAGATAGCTTCCCTAATGACTATGTGTGTACAGCTCCATGGTTGGCCAGAAAAAAGTTTGTCTCAGAAGACCGCACACATTTGTTTAAAATTGTGTCTTTTGACCGCATTTTTGTTGGGGAACGGCTTTTTGCTCTTATGAAATTTTTTTTTAACAAATTCATAAAAAAATGAAAAATGAAACAATGTGGGTCCAAAATACAAAAAGAAATTTTCTGCATTTCGATTAGCATTTCTCTAAAAAAAAAAGGGGGTTTTTTGGCATTGCCATTTTTCCCATTTCTTCTGAGACCAACTTGTTTTTTGGGTCTTACCCTTGGATTGGATTAAGAAACAAGTACCAGCAATATCCCTGTCCAAACTGAAATACCTGTAAGCTCAGTCTAAGTTAAAACCCCACAATTAAAGGTGCAACGAGAGATTTCACATAACAGGTGTCCTTAAAAAATATGAAAATTCTGATTTTTGCACCAATGTAAAGCTTTTTTATCAAAAATGTCCCATGTGAAAGGATTAAGCTGAAAAATATTTCTTTGGTACAAAAAAAATTGAAATTTCTAAATTCATATAGGAGCAAATACTAAATTCAGCCTATGTTTTATGCAAATGAAAATAACCTTTTGTTTTCACTTTCAAGGCATTTCTGTAACCAAAGACAAGGTAAGAAATCTATTTGGGGTCTTATCTATATGAAATAACTACATATGACACAATATATGGGTGCCCCAAAATCTCTCATTGCACCCTTAATCACATCTAATGAACTCTTAAAAGCTAAATGTAATACCACAGGTCTTGTCTGGAACTAGCAATAACCGAGCTTCCAAAATATTGTTTACTTGGCTTAGTTTGCCATTTTGCCGACCATCAAAATAATTAAATTAGTCCCAACTGCAAGGATCTCTCTCACAAAAGGGGAACATACAAAACCACCAAAACTTTTACCGCACAAATACTTGAGGCACTCAGAATGTACACTGTGATATTTGAACACATGCTTGTTAGTGAAGGACTATAGCTTGCCACGCCATCGTAATAATTCTATTAACTTTAAGAATTTATCCCGAAGAAGTAGAAGGAAAAAATCATATTAAACCACCTCCATCCCTGGTGTTTATCAAACAGAAAGGTTACTCTGAAGAAAACTTGGCCGTAGGCAAGCTCTTGCTTCTTTGGAATCTGTTCCATCCCCCCCTGAGGGCTTCACTCATAAGAAAAATGTCATTTCTGGCGGTGCTATTGTGAAGGTGAAATAATCCCAACAAGTTTGGGATCTGTGGGCCGACAGAGTTACACCAATGTGCTGAAGGAGGAATTACTGCGTTTAACCCTTGGATGACGGACAAATCTCCCGCCGGTCGTCGCGGTAACAAAATCTCCGAGTCAGTGACTCGTGATGTGTACGTGTCCACAACAAACTGATGTTGTCATTGTTCTGCTATTTTCCCCTTAAGGCATTATGTTTGGACCTGGAACATTTTCAAAATTGATTCTATTTTTAATTCACATTATAGTATGTGCAATTTTTTAGGGGAAAAAATGGCCAATCATTTTAGTAATGGAGAGAATAAAAGTGATTTCTAAGATGCAGAATCCCACATGTTTCGAAGTTGTTTACTTTTCTTGATTAAATTATTAAGGTTGGGGTTTGCATACTGATACAGAATATACTACTATTTGGCCAAAAAAAGTAGGTAGTCAAAACCCTAAATGCAAACAAAATGCATTTTTTTTTGAAAAGGATTTTCACCAGAAATTGTTCAAATCTGCCAAATGGCAAGTCAAAACAGTTGCAAATCATATTTCAAATTATTAATTTACAAAACAAAAATATTGATTTTAATGAAATATTCTATTGCTGAGGCATTTTTGTCTTAAAATGCAAATTTTCTCAGTAAATCAAATACAGAGGAGCAATGCTGAG
Source organism: Ophioderma brevispina (assembly GCA_023653785.1). NCBI lineage: Eukaryota > Metazoa > Echinodermata > Ophiuroidea > Amphilepidida > Ophiodermatidae > Ophioderma > Ophioderma brevispina. The sequence continues at coordinate 43,454 of JAMKCH010015723.1, forward strand.
AAATTATCCAATTTTGAAAACTAAATTAAAAGTGATATATTATATGTCAAAAAATTGTGTTTCGTTGTAATTTGCGTTTGTTTCCTTCAACTCAAGGCATGTTTGGGCTTGAAAATGTTTGATAATAATATTGAATACAGAGTATGATTACACAATTTTTACAAAAACTGACAAAATCACTAAATCTATAGATCAATTCTAAAATGGTTGATCTCCAGTGATAGTGCTTTTCTCAGAGCTAGAGCAGAGGGTGTTTTGAATCAATCCCATGATGCATAGCAATGTGCCTATACCGTACTGTACTAAACACATGTCAGTACTTAGGGATAAAAAGTGTTCCAAAAGTTTAAAAACCACAAGACATTTCATAATCATGCAAACAATTCCCTAAGTACTAATGCTTTGTGGGCTAAAATGAGTGTTAAAGTCAGGGTTTTTATGTGATGACATGACCACATTGAGGTGAAATTTCCCAAAAGTGATGCATTGTGGGATTGACTAAAAATACCCTCTGGAGCTAGAGTAACAAGCAGTAGAACAACCAGGATTTTGAGGTAGATATTTAATGAATTAAAGGTGCAATGAGAGATTTCAAGTAATCCATATTTTCTGTGATATGTAGTGATTTCATATAGATTAGACACCCAAAGATTCCCTACTTTCTATTTGGCTACAGAAATAACTTAAAATGATAACAAAAGGTGATTTGTATATGCTTATATTTCAATAGAAAACATAGGCTGAATTCCTATTTGCTCCTATTGGAAATTAGATATTCACAATTTTGGTACCAAAGAAACAGTTCTCAGCTTAATCCTTTCAGATGGAGATATTTTTGATAGAAATCTTTACAACAGTGCAAAAATCAGAATTTTCACATTTTTAGGGACACTTGTTATTTGAAATCTCTCATTGCACCTTTAAGAAAATAAGGTTTCATAACTGATTTTCTGTCACCTGCCTGTATAAAAGATGTAATTAATCATTATAAAATTAAAAACTTTTATAATATTTGAAATTTAAGCAAAATATGGAAACAATACTATAGAAAATGAGGGAGAGGGATGATGAATTACTTTTTATAATGTATTCTGATTCATAATTTGACAAACAAAATTCCACTATTTTAGCACCTTTTTTTTAAAAACATATTTCATGAATTTGCAAGCCGAGTCCTTATCTGACTCAGCTCTAAAGGTGAACTTGAGAATTAAAACACCATTGATAAAATAGTTTCAGCCCCAGAGGTTTTGGTGGGTAAATTTCCCTTAGGTCCAAGAGGATTTTCGAGCAGGTTTTCTCTCAAAACACCAGCTGGATTTAGAGGCTTTCTTGTCTGCTCACTGTTTAAGTGCTGCTGTTGAATTATGAAACAGTGTCTTTACATTGCTGAAGGTTTAGAATCCACTTTAGAATTGGGCTTTTAACCCTTTGCGAGCAGAGGAGTTGAGTCGGGTTGAGAATGTCCATTTTAAACAAAATTGTGAAAAAATGTCAAAATTGTGAGTTGCAATGACCATATTTGAAATCAGTGTGGAAAATGCATTCAAATGAGTCCAAACATGCCTAGTCTTGGGTAAGTAGTTCTCGAGATATCCTTAAGATATCTTCAGGATATCCTCAAGTTTTCCTCAGGATATCTTCAAGTTATCCTCAAGATATTCTCAAGACATCCTCAAGATATCCTCAAGACATCCTGAACTTCAGGCTGAAGATATCCTCAAGACATCCTTGCAAGGATATCATGCATGATATCTTCAAGATATTCTCAAAAATTGTGTAAAAGGCAACTAAAAATAATCCATACCCATTCTCCCAAGTCTTGCTTACTATAGACAAAGCATTAACTACACACTTGAAGTTCAGAGGTAATACAATGCTATAGTGTTACAGTCAATTGCATAGTTAGCTATCTCTGTGGACTTGAGATCAAGAGAGAGCAGAGTTTCCCCTTACCATTTAGTGGTTCTCAACTATCCTTCAATGCTTGTTAGCCATTGAGTGCCAAACCATCTAAAAAATCTGAATTTCAGATTTGCATGTTATAGGGCCCTCTATCACCCAATATGTACACTCTTTTAACCAACATATATTAACAGGTGAACAGCCAAACATTGGGTAAATTTATACCCATTTTTGGGTAAGATAGCAGATGATTGGGTACATTTTATCCAACAGTGGGCAAAATTTGCCCAATAATATGCTAAAGTAATTTACATTACCCAACAAATGGGTAACAATTTACCCAGCGTTGGGCTGTTCACCTGTTAATACATGTTGGTTAAAATTTTAACCAACCGTTCTGAGAGTGTATAGAAATCTGTTTAAAACAATATTTGAAAGAAAAAAAAACATATTTGTCCACTATGAAATTTTGTAAAATTTGCACAGGATGTATCTAGTGGAATATATAATCCAAATCAGATGTCAATATTGTGTCAGATTTCAAAATTGTCACTGTTGATATTGGTTCAAAGAATTGTGTATTTTGGTGTGCTTACAGCATACTGTAAAAGTGATAATTTCCGCGTGTGTAATTTTTCGCGTTTCTGTAATTTTAAAAATTTTTTTCTTGTTTTTAAATTCGCTCTTTTCAGCTATTCTACATAGACCTACACACAAAATAAACATTTTCGCGAGTTTTTAATTTCGCGCTAGCTCAGAAGTGCGCGAAAAGCGCAAAAATTAATGTAGCGCGAAAATTTCCACTTTTACAGCATATTTCAGAGCTGCTCAATGGCAACCACATTGGTCCTTGGGCTGAATCTGGGTTGTGGACTGCCTAATGAGAACTCCGATTTACTCTATAGCAAGATATTTCAGCGATATAAATTGGCCCATAGGACAGTGTGTGTGTGTTAATGTGGTCAACCACATTTGGTGACATTTTGTTCATAACATCAAAAGGGCCTTAAATTAAACAAGAAAAATATTAAATTTCCCTGGTACCAAAAATCACAATCTTGATGGGGTAAAGTGAGGGAATGAGGTTGTCAATCTGGTCACCCACCTTTAAGAACAAAATCAGAGGGTGTTTTGCTTTTTGTCATATTCTCCAGAAATCAAATAATTACTAGAAGATATGTAAAGCAAGATTTACATTTTAAAAAATCTTTTATCCAAAGTTGGATACACGGTATATCTATAATTTACCATGGCCAAGCTAAAACTTTGCATAACCCATTTAATAACTGAATTTTCTACAAATTATGATCAATCTGGCACTATTTACAGTATTTGAAAACATGACCTGCTTCTCAACACAATTTATAAAAATCTATAATAATAGAGAAAAACAATTTCAGATAATCCTCCTTTCAATTTCCATAATATAATGATCGATAACATTTGCCGGTCATAGACCCGCAAGACCATCTGCCTCGGCGTGTCTTCAGGATATATCTGATGACCAAAAGCCGCGAGTCAATTTATTCAATTC
>JAMKCH010015724.1:0-23753 GCA_023653785.1 Ophioderma brevispina
TTGAACAAAAGAATCCGTTAAGCATAATTTTCTTTGCATGAAGTCAATTATTTTCAATGTTAGCAGTAAAAGGCACATCATGATGATAAATATAAATAATGTACTAAATTTCACCAATATTCATTTCGTAATAAAGGCTGTGAGACCTTTTTTTACGTTTCCTATTTGCCACTAATTATCGTTTCAAATAACCGTTTGAAAACATTTCTAACTCGTCGTTTCCCTTTACTCATATCTCATATCTTGCTCATGAAATGTGTCACATAATCACATGTAGATTTGTTTGCTTGAACGACTGCTCGCATACTTTTTTCTCGAATTATTTGTAATGCTCGTTTTCTTGATAAAGTTTCACTGGTTTGTCTTATGATTTTCGATTCTAAATATTTTAAAATCAACTTGATTATTTTATAAATTTTCGTCCTAAGTAACAGTTTTTGATATATATTTTTAAAAAATCCCATTTGTTATTTTTATGAAGATGCATTTAATGCAAAATCAAACTGCCCAAAAACTCTTGATGTTGCCTGATCTTGACAATAACTGAATACTGCGAAATACATATATAAGAAAGATTTGGAAATCTTTGAACTATAGATGAATTATACTTCCATTCCATAAACTTCAATGGCCAAGGTGACCGTAAATAAAGAAAATGATCTTACTCTCGTGTAATTTTAATGTGCTGAAAGTCGTGGGCTACCGCTGGACTCGAACCGACAACAAGAGACTATCCAAAAGTAAAATCAATAACGTCCAACGCTTAGACCGCTCGGCCACGAAGGAAGCTTATAGCATTCAAATGCAAATTGTTGCATCACCAACCGACATCACCATTTCAATTAAAGAGGATGTGATCAATAAATCACACTCTCTTATAGTAGGGTCATCTGGCGTAATCCCATGACCGTTGAGAGCAAAGCTTCATTTCTCAGTGGATTTGTCTTCTATGAAGGTCAATGAACAAATGTATCCAGTGCGTCCGTCGTGAAAGTGTGGGCGGAATCCAGGAGGGGGTAAATCATAATACAGGGGTCAAAAGTGAAAATTGCTTGGATTGCTGTAAAATTGTAACCAACGTTTTAATCAAAGGTATAGTTTGTACTACCTACAACGTTTGATTAGAGAGACATGAAAAAAATCGTCAAAGGTCAGCACCTAAGGTTAGATCTTTAAATATTGCATCAATTTTTTTGAAAATGGTCTCAAATTGTTAACCTTTCCACAGAAAGTGCAACAAAAGAAGTTGGCACTCTTTTGTATTTGGTTATCGAGATAAATGACAAACAAGGTAAATGGCATTGACCCTCTATTGATCGCTAAATTTTTGAAATGGGTTAGTGCAAAATATTTTTTTTGCAGTTTTTAGGAAAAATGAACATTTTCAGCCTATTTTAAAGAAATCGGAGCATTGTTAAAAGCTTTAACCTTTGGCAATATCTCCATTACCATACTGTACCTTTTTTTTAAATCTTGGCCTTGTAGCAGGACAAACGAACACTTTCTTTACCTTTTTACAACAATCCAAGTATTTTTCATTTTTGACCCCTGTTTTATGGATTTACCCCTCCTGGATTCTTCCCACAATTTCATGCGGGGCACCCCTGCTAAATTTGTTCAATAACCTTTACAGAAGACAAATTCATTGAGAAATGAAGCTCTGTTCACCACGGTCACAGAATTGCTGCAGGTGACTCAACTATTCATTAAACAAGATTCATGATGTTTTCCATCGCTTTCCTAGCGGATATGCAGTGTTGCATGAGTATGAATAGACTCCAATGATCTGGAACAAGGAAAGCTAGGAAAGCAATGGACACCTTTCAGACCTAACACCTATAGATAATATATATCATTCCTCTGGCAGCCCTGGCTTGTTAGGAGGGCCGTCCACTAGTAATACGGAGTTTGCCGGTTTGAGTCCGGCCAAGCCCACATTGTTTTTTTCCAACACTTTTATGCGCTGGCCATCTCCAGGAAAAGATAAATATTCAAGATTCATGATGGCACAACCAATATACACCAGGGTTTAAAGCCCCTGCTTGTTCCAGATCATTGGAGTCTATTCATACTCATGCAACACTGCACATTCATTGATTCACTCACTCATGTGCAGAGTATGCCTGCCCTGTATGGCAAAGATCAACCCATGCCAAGAAGCTTGATCCAGCATTGAATGTCTCCTGCCAGCTTATCACAGGATGTCTTTGCCCAACTCCAACAGAGAAATTATACATTCTAGTAGGAATTGCCCCACCAGACATCCGTCGTAGCATGGGAAGAGCGTAGCTGCCAAGTATCTAATGTGAGTACTCTGTGTCCAGACAGAGACGTGCTGCTAACCGCCTTAAATCTAGAGAGAGTTTCTTAAGCAAAGTCCAACCCCCTGAAACAGTCTGAGAGTCGCCTTGTGGAAAGAGACTCACTCATTTATAATGCGCCTTTGTCAATGGACAAAGCACAAAACTCTTCCACCTGGAGCTGAATGGCCATGTCTTAACACATTGAATCTAGATTGAGAACCAGAATCGGCCGATCTAAGGTTTTCTTGCAGAAGTGAGGCTACCTGGAGGCAGATCAGGACACTACCTGTGGTTGTTGAATAGCACCACCGACAATGGAGCATCTCTTGGTCTGCCCACTGTTGGAACAGCAATGCACAGACAAGGATATTGCAAAATTCAGTGAAGCAGCCAGACATCGTACCCACCATCATTGAGAACCACTGTGTTTAGACAGGATAAGAAGCATAAATTTAGGAAATAATGAAAATGCACTTTTGACAAAAAAAATAGGGAGATTTTTTTATTTACAAACCTTTTGAAAAACCATAGCTTGACAAAAAAATTAAACTAGTTTTCCCGTTGAGTACAACAAAGTCGTATCTAACAGTTACTACTTTGTTGCACTCAACATAAATTCAATTTTGAGTGCAAAAAGTATTTACACCTACAGCCTGTAAGTAAGGTCATCGAAGATTTGATTGACCGGAATCCGTGGTTACATAACATGTCAATACTTTACTTACAAAGAGTTATCTACTATTGAAATGAAATGCCATCTACAGCTTGCTTTCCCATATTGACATAAATTGAAAGAGGACAAAAGAGTTGCCTACTATAATAGGTTAGCATAGTTCCCACGGGTAAGGAACACACCAGTTACCATAATAAATATTGACAGATTATGGTAAAAAATGGTTAATAAAGGCTTGAACTTAAAACAATACACCGTCCTTCTAACTAACTTACAAGTTAGAGTATATGGGTCATGTTTGGCTAATGTGTATTGCCTGCCAATGAGGACGACTTTGATTGGTACTTTTTGGAAAACTATTAGCCTAACTTTATGAAGTACCTCCTGGAGAATTTCTGACCAAACCATAGATGACAATCATCACATTTTTTGTTTTGTCAAAACAACAAACATCCTATTCTTCTTCTTGCGTATGAGGCAGCAGCTAAATATGTTGTAAGCATTGGAGCCGACTCATACAGGAATCTGCTTACCTTCAATCCGATGTTGATGTAACAAATTGCATTGTCTTTAGGCAGATGCAGAACCTCCCATGAAAATATATTCCCACATAAATATATTCATTGCGATCACCATGTATGATGACACCTCCCCAAGTGACGTCATACCCACAACCCTCTTCCTCTTTTCGTCTTGGGTTCGACAAGATGGGTAACGTTAATGTATTTAGCTCCCTGAATTTTGTCGAATTTTTGGTCAGATTTAGCTACTAGGTGGCCCTGAACCTTGTGAAAATCTGTTAAATGTCATTTATTACGTCCCTGGGACTGTAGTTTTGTCATTTTTCGTTTGCGAAGTCGGTATTTTAAGGTCTTGTCAGGTTTGTCAACACACATACCCGCATAATTCACACCCATTGGCCGACTAGCGTAGGGCGTGGCTCTGTTGCCACGTTCATATCGTTCTCGTTTCAAAATGGCGCTCGGTTTGTTTACATTTTATAATTTATGCACGATCATTTCTTCACACAATGGTGCGTGCATAATGGGGTATACTAATCGGTTTCCTTTACGCTTCATTGCAGCTTTGTGTCAATGAGGTCCGGCCTTTGATAAAGAGTTGTTGGAGTGATTGAAACTGCTTTATTGTAAATAAATACTATTTAGACTTAGCTTATTTATTAAATTAGTATCCCTGCCTTTGGTGCGTGCTCTCCCGCCGTTACCGGGTCTTCAGACCTAACAACATGTCTGTCTTCCGCGCCTCCGGGGCGCGGTGACGGGCTAGTTGTTAAACGGGGGGTCGCTAGTGGGCATGCCGCTGGGGGACCCGCGGCGCCGGCCGTGGCCAACTGGGTTGGCCCTCGGCCGCCGGGGTTCGTTAGCGCTGTGCCTCCGCCCTCGTTTGTGGATCCACACTCCGGCTTTTTTGGGATGAATCCGGGGTATCCTGCCTACCCTCCGGCCAACTACTTTGGCCCACAGGGTAACAGGTATCCGCTCTTTCCTGTCCCGGCTTACTCTTCCTACCCTGGCCTGTCGGGGCCGTGGGCGGGGGTGTATCCGTGTTCGCCGCTTGTTCCGCAGGTACCGTCGCAGCAAAGAGCTCCGGTTGCAGCGGGTAGCGTGGTGCAGGCTAGCGCCGCACCTGCTACTGTGGCTCATCCCCCATCCGATTCCGAGTCTTCGGACAGCGGAGCGGAGGGGGGTGGTGATGGCTCTGTCTATGCTACTCGGGTCTTTTAGACGCGAGAACGCCTGTGCAGAGCTTAAGCGCATCCTCAACGGGGACCTTTCGGGGGACCTGAGGAAGGTGCCCTTTGGCTGGGCGACACTCTTCGGTGACACGTTCGACACGGTTGCGGAGCAGCTGGCGCAGCGTGTCACCAACGAGAAGCTTCAAGAGAAGCTGAAGCCTATCACCGCCGGGAAGCCGAAGCAGAAGAAGCGCAGCAGGAAGCCAAAGAAATCGTCTGCGGCCACCCCTGCTCCTTCTACTGCTGCGTCTACGTCGGCTCCGGCCGCGAAGCCCCCTCCTCCGAAGGGGGCTAAGCGTCCGGCTCCCCAGTCCAAGTCTTCTCGTGCCAAGTCCAAGAAGGCGAAGACTGGGGTTTGACGGGGCGGCGACCGCGCTGTCTCCCCTTCCCGAAGGGGAGCAGCTTCCGCCGGGGCAATATCCCCCAGTGGGCGGTCGCCTGCTGAAGTTCGCTCGGACTTGGATCGGGATCCAGCTGGGCGAGTGGGTGCTGCAACTGGTGGATACGGGTTACCGTATCAAATTCACTGCAGCCCCCCCGTCATATGCCGATGAAGGCCACCATCCTTCCCGGATGTCCAGTGAAGCAGCAGGCTCTTTTGACGGAAGTCGAGAGTCTCTTCCGCAAAGAGGCGATTCTGGTCCACCTTCTTCCTAGCTCCGAAGAAGACGGGCGATTGGCGGCCGATTCTCAATCTCAATCCGCTCAATGTCTTCATCAAGCCAGTGCGTTTTCGGATGGAGACATTGGCCTCGGTATTACGTTGCCCAATCAAAGGGACCTGGGCGACGTTGCTGGACCTCAAGGACGCCTATCTCCACGTCCCAATTCACCGAGACGATCAGCCATGGTTTCGCTGCCTCCGTAGCAGCGTACCTCCGGCGCCGGGGGATCAATCTGTGTGTTTATCTGGACGACTGGCTAGTATACAGCCCGTCCAGGATCGATGCACTGCGGCAACTCGAGTTCGTAGTGCGAACAGTGACTAGTCTGGGCTTCCTGGTCAATTACCAGAAGTCCAATTTCGTTCCGACACAGACCCCCATCTTTCTGGGTTCACAGCTAGACCTGGTCCACGGGTTAGCTGTCCCGTCACCCGAGCGGGTGGCGAACATGGTGTCATGTGCGATGGTGCTCCACGGAGCCCCGCATGTGACCGCGTTCGCCTGGCTCAGGGTGCTGGGGCTGATGGCCAGTCTGGTAGACCTGGTCCCAGACTGTCGCCTTCATATGAGGGCCCTTCAGTTGCACCTTTTGGCGCATTACCGACCCAGTCGGCACCCCATTTCCAGGGTTATCCCGATGACCGCCATCTCAAGGAGAGAGCTGGAGTGGTGGATGTTTCGCTCCTACCTCTTGGTTGAGGTGAAGTTCCCAGCTTCTCCTCCACGGCACTTCATATCGAGTAGGGATGGGGCGGTCATCTAGGGGAGGATCGCGTGTTCGGTCAATGATCGCCCCGTTTTGGCCTCGAAATGTGGTTTCGGCCCATGGTAGACCTGCTCGCAGGTCGTCCAAGGCTGTTACCGCAGGTCCCGGACCTCGTCCGGGACATCGGTCGGACCAATTCGAATCTGAAGATAGAGCACCTGAGGTTGCCTGCCTGATCCTTGTCCGGAATCGTTTCCAGGAGGAGGGCCTTTCGTCGAGAGCTGCTAACCTGGCCGCTCGGGGTAGACACCCAAGTACGCTCAGAACTTACTCTGGACGTCTGGGCGTCTACTACCGATGGTGCCGACAGAGGGATCTCGATCCCACTGTTGCCACTGTAGGCCAGGTGGCAGACATCTTGTCGGAGCGATTTGATGCTGAACTGGAGGCCGCCACCATCCGAAACTACAAATCTGCTATTCAGTCGATCCACAGAGGGTTTGATGATGGTACCAGACTTAACGACTCTGCCGCCATCAAGCTTTTACTCGACGGGATGTTTAATACCAGACCCCCGGAGAGGAAGATTGTATCCTCATGGAACCTCAACAAGGTGTTGGACTATCTACGTGGAGCCCCGTTCGAGCCCACGGAGGACGCTACTTTGGCCAACCTGACGTTGAAGACGGTGTTCCTCATCTTCATGGCTTCGGGACGACGCCAGTCGGAGCTGCATGCGCTAGCCGTAGGCGATGCTATCCAGTTGCTATCCAACGAATTGCTTGCAATTCGAATTCATTTCGATTCACGCAATCCTGGTGTGACATTTTGCATCCTGCACCGCCCCCTAGTAATGGTTCTCAAGGTCTCATTGAGTACTGTGTCCAGCTTCTTTGTGTGAGAGCTGTTGCACCATGCTGGGGCGGCATATTCAGCAGTGCTGTAGACCAGAGCCAAGGCAGTGGTGCGTAGGGTCGTTGGGCTGGCACCCCATGAAGATCCAGCAAGTCGGCACAGGAGGTTATTCCTCGAAGATACCTTGGCGCATACGGACTCGAGGTGCTGCCGGTAAGTAAGTTGCCGGGCAAGCTCCACTCCAAGTAGGTTGGTGTAGGATTGTATGGCAGAGGCGCTCCATTGAGGTTGATTTGAAGCTGGCGATGAGCCTCTTTGGTGTTGAGGTGAAAGGCAGTAGCGGTGGTCTTGGCTTCGCTCAGCTTCAGTCTCCAGGTCTTGAGGTATGCTGCAAGTAGGGCCATGTCTGTAGTAATTGTGCTTTCTTCTTCTGTCCAGTTGCTGTCCGAGTGGAGGAGGGCAAGATCGTCGGCGTAGCCATATTGTCTAGATGTTTGAGGTAAATCGCTGATATACAAGTTGAACAGCATAGGAGCCAGTACAGATCCTTGTGGTACTCCGTTCCTCAGACGACGCAGACGACCACTTTGCCCATCACTGGTCTTGAGAATAAAGCTACGGTTTGCAAGCATGTTACATATGAATTGTACAAGGTGACGATCCGGGATGGTCCTGAGAAGCTTGAGTGTCAGGCCCTGGTGCCACACGGTGTCGTATGCTGCAGTAAGGTCCACCAAGATGACGCCTGCCTTACAGCGCTTTTCAAAGCTTTCTTCAATATCATTTGTGAGTTTTACAATCTGATGGACAGTGCTCCGGCCACGGCGAAATCCTGCTTGTTCGTCAGACAGATGGGGTTCGACGACGGGCTCCAGCCGGGCCAGAATCATCCTCTCAATGAGTTTGAAGGAGACGCACAGTAGTGATATTGGGCGGTAGTTCTTAGGGTTGTCGACAGGCTTGTTTGGTTTGGGGAGTGCGATGATAGTAGCTCTCCTCCAGATCTTGGATAAGGATTGGTTGGTAAGGCAACATGTGTAGAACTCCTGGAGCCAATCTAGACATCGTGGGCCGCATTGCATCAGGAACTCTGCTGGTATGTTATCAGGGCCCTGGGCCTTTCCACTCTTTAGTTGGCTGATAGCAGAGGTAAGCTATTCTAGTGAGAAGGATGTTGAAAGTGACCCATCCACGCCGGGGGCTCGACGAAGTTTGGTGATCTCTTTTTTGACAGAGCGAGTGTGATCCTTATCAATGTTCTTGAAACGACCATTTGGAGGAGTTACTCAGCAATTGAGTTGGCAGTCACTGGACATTTCGATGGTTTGGAAATTCTGCCGGTGAGGTGGTTAATAGTCTCCAGCTTCTGCTGGGCAAGTGCGAGTGGGTGAAAAAGTCAATGCCTTGGACCAGTCTCACTCCCAGCGATCACGGCGGTCATGTCAGTTTGTCAGATCTGAAGCCTTGGATGAAGCTTCTTCCCCGGGTTCAGAATTCAGGAAATCATTATAAAGAGTATCACATTCCTCATCGATCCCAGGATGGGATATAACTGCGACGGCAGCCACGTCTTCTTTGCTATATTGATAAAGAGTTGACCCAGTGCTGTGTAAGAATCCTATTGATTTCGTGTACAAAACTTTATGCTCATGGAGGCTCCCTTTGAATAAATTTTAATTTGGTCGACGTTACTATCCACACTTTAAGACTAGCCTAGTGTTATGATATCTCGTGGACATCAAAGGTCAGAAATACCTTACAAACACAAATAAATGAGCCTTGTGTACAAATGATCTGAATTTTATATAATAAAACAGATTTAATGATTTGTAATCGTTTGGGTTCAAGAATTTGGTATGTTAAAAAACAATATTACAATGTACATATATTAAAATTACACACAATTAGTTAACATAGGATACTTAGAGTTCACTATCACTGTGTCCTGTGTTGAAAGCGTTGCAGTTCAACGATGATATGTCCTCACAGCGAAGACTCCAAAATAAAATGACAACGCATAAATTCACATTAATATCTATGGTATATTTCATGTGAATCTTCTGAGTCTTGAAGGTAATTTTTGTCCAGCAGTTCAAGACGACTGGGTTTTCCCTCGACGACACTAATATTCTACAATACAATCCAGGTTTTCTACGACCATCAGTCTGTCGCTAATGTCCTAATATAGGACAACAAACTGGAATCCCTTTTGATTCCAAAACTGAAGCTCTTCTGGCTTAAAGACGACGACAGTTTAATTAGCTTTCAAGCTCCGGCGGTCTCCAAAGTATTATAAATCCTGGCACTATGCAAGAACAAATCTACCATTATTGTAGATTAAAACTAGCTATAACTATACTGTATAGCTTCCTGGTTACTACTGCTGGCTGAGAGTCCTTCCAGTGACAAGTATTTAACTTCTCACAGCTAGATTCCCCTTTCTAACAATAATCATTACATCATCATGCATAAACATAACCTAGCACAGTCAAATCAGATTTCACAAAAATTACATCATCTGAATTGCATCATTTCACATTACATCATGGGGGAATCATCCCCAGATTTTGCAATATGTTTTTCTTAAAGCATAAACAAGTTGACTCAGTTTCTAAGTTTACATCTTGGGGAATTCCCATTTCCCCTATTGTGCAATCTATCTAGTTGTAAATAACAGGTGTGAGCTCAATATAGCACTTGGGAATCCCCTGCTCTCTTTTTATCATAACAAAGTACTTTTCTGGGAAAAATCTTTTCTCAAATAAAATTGAAAACAAATTAATTGTTAATCACAAAAATGGAGGCTATATAACATCCTCCTCCTTAAAAAGAAAATTTGAATGAAATGAAAATTTTCCAAAAATTGGGCTTTATACTTTATCCATTTTGTGGTTAATTTTACATACAGTTTACACAGTGCAAATTCTACACTTTTTATAATGTTCTTGCATTATTGCTTTTAGTCCATATTACAAATTGTAAATTTTTTAATACTATCAAAATTTAGGCAGCTGTGGACAAGGCATCTGCCAAGTAGCAAGACATTTTCTTTCCTTTGTTATGTCGCTTAAATAAAAAATATCTGAACTGAAAAATTCTTGCTAAAACCCCTTCCGTGTCTGTAAAGGTTCGTTCATACTTCGCTGCACCGTGCAGTGCAGTGCCGATATATCGATCGCTTGCTGCAGCAACTCAACGTAACCTGCTGCAGCTGCAGTTAAAATAAATTTAACTCGGTTGCAGTACCGCAATGCAGTATACTGGAAGAGACCGTAATTCGAGCACTGCAACTTACCGCAACGCACGTTGCAGTGTAGTATGAACGAACCTTAATTGCAATATTTGAGACATGGATCGATAGTTCCGTCATTGACCCCGAAATAAATATTGATGGTTATACAGTGATCAGAGCTGACCGGAATAGAGAAGGCGGGGGTGTGTGTATGTACATTGTTATGATGTCTCTCGTGACATCAAAGGTCATAATACCTTACAAACCCAAATAATGAGCCTTGTGCACACATGATCTGATTTTATATACACAGGGGGTGAGTCAAAAACACTTGACCCTGATTGTGTCCGCCATTTTGTGGGGTTTGAATTTTTACTGAATATATATATCTAACATATGTGTATGCTGCGGAAGCTTATTTCATTATCTCTTAATTTGTCTGCAAAGATCATTCCAATCGGTGTAAGTCATATACCGAGCTACAGTCCTTTCGATCAAAAATCTTCATGAAAAATAACCCATTTTGCTTCTCTCCTTCATTCGCTGAACCCGTTCATTTCAATGTGATCCGTGGACAGAGCAGAAAAACCGACTACTTGATTCAACGACTGTAGCTTGGCTATCCTTCCCGATGTGACTGGAATTTGCAGTAAATTAAAGATAATGAACACCGCTTCAGATGATACCAAATCTGTTAGATATATGTACTTAAAATTCAAACATGGTGGACACAATCAGGGTGAAGATTTTTTTTCCTTCACCCTGTATTAAAACAGATTTCAGATTTTAATAAGTTTGATCAGAATTTGTATGTCCAAAGCAAACTGCTCTAATTACAATTCAATTTAACACTTACAATTTCTAATCTTACTCAAGTTCATTTATTTCTCCATTAAAAGTAAGCGTTTGCAGTTCGACGATGATATATCCTCACGCGAAGACTCCAAATGACAGACGCTATGCTGGTCACATTATATCCATGGTATATGCCATGCGAATCTCTGAGTCTTGAAGGTAACTTTGTCCAGCATTTCAAGACGACGGGGTTTTTTCCCCTCGACGACCACTACTATTTCTACAATAACATCCAGTATTCTACCACCATGTGTCTGTCGCTATGTCCTCATTTAGGACCACCAACTGGAATCACTGGATTCAAAACAAATGCCTCTTTGGCTTCAAAGACGACCGCCACCAGTTTAACTGAATTCAGCTTAAGCTCCGGCGGTCTCCAAAGTATTAAATCCTGGCACTATAGTAGTAGTAGTAAGTAGAAAACCAAAGTTTTTAAAATCCGGTTTTGTCCCCGCAACCGGGGGTGGCCGGATTCAGCTCACTTCGTAGCAATCGCCCTTTAACTCCCTCCCCTTCCACTTCACCCATTCAATGCATCCCCCCATCCTCAACCAACCCTCCTACTCTTCCTCTCCACTGTGCTTTCCTCCATTTCCTCTTTGGTCGACCCCTTCTTCTCCTCAAACCACCCCCCCGCGAACTCAAAGCCCTTTTTAAACATGGATCCTCTCCTTCCTCAGCACGTGCCCATACCATCTTACCAAAACACCAGAACCCTTCGCCTTCGCCCAGTCGGTCAGCCGTCCTCGTTCCAAACCCACATCTGCATCCAAATCCTCAGTCTTCCTATCCATCAATTTCCACACACACCACACTTGCTCTCACCATGCCTCTCTGCCCTTCCCCCCTCAAAATCCTCATCTCATTTTCACTCAGGCACCATGTCTCACTCGGTACAGCTCACTGACTCACACAACTCTTATACACCATACCCTTAATCTTCAAAGGAAATCTTCTGCCAAGTAACAACTCTATCCACATTCTCTAAACTTCACCCCCCATACCTTCTCGGGCTTTCACAGCCGCCTCACCTCCACTACCCGCACTAACCCTGTCCCCTAGATATGTGAACTCCGTCAACTGTTTCCACCTCCGTCACCAACTGTTCACCTCCTTCCCCACTCCCTCAACCCCCATCTTGCATCTTCCACCCACAAATTCTCTTGCCAACCGGGGTCCCTCTCGCCATCGTTGTGCATCTCCCATGAATCCATTTCCACATTTTTCACACACACTGCAATTGCTCTCACCCTCTTTCCACCACATATTTCACATAGTGCCCACCTTACTCACTACCACCTCCCCCCCTCACTCACTTCACTTTATCTTCCCGAGGTTTACCCTCAGGCCTTACTTCAATGCCTTCTTCCACTATCCAAATTTCTTTCCTCCCTCAACCTCCATGTCCACACATTAAAACTAATCATCAGCATACAGCAATCTCACTCATCAAACCTTCTTTATGCACTCTCCTTAAACCACATTCAACGCACAATTGCAAACAACCAACAGCGACAGCAACGGAACTCTGTGGCACACAAACACACCTTCACCTCAACTTCCGCAGACAACTCATACCCTACTGTAACTCTTGTTTTTTTTTGCTCCTTCATACAGACTCATCGCCCTCTAACCGCCACTTCTGATATAATATCCCCTCTTCCTCATTGCCCACGCCATCACTTTCCTCGGTACTCTATCAAAGGCCTTCTCAGCTCCACAAATCACATCTACAGCCTCCTCCCTTTTGCTCGATATTACTCTTGCATCCTCCTCAAAAATGAACACTGCATCAATCGTTCCCTTCCCCTGGCATAAAACCAAAATTGCATCTTCCACTTTCACTATCCTCCGAACTTCTTTCTCTAGTACCCTCTCCACAACTTCACACGCCTATATGCACCACATCTCATTTGCGCCCCCTTTTTCCCTTACACATGGACTAACACACTCACAGCCCACTCCCACCGGCATTCCACCTCCATCTAACACCCTCTGACACACCTCCATCTCTCCACTCGCAGTATCATCTCAACCCTCTTCACTTCCGAAGGGTTCCAGCATCCTTTCCTGTTTTCATTTCTCCATTTCATTTACCACTTCTTCCCGACAGACTCTCTCAACTGGCCCTTCCCCCACATCAGCCTCCACCCTCTGATTCCATCATTCTCCTCATTCATGATTCTCTCCATATGCTCTTTCCAAACCCTGCCTCTATCTTTCTCACTGAAGTTCAACTTTCCATCACTTCCTCTCATACATCTTCCCCCTTCAACATCTCTTCCTTCCTTTTTCATTGCCTTCAATAACTTATACACCTTGTTTGGGTTCTCCCTCAACTCATTCACCCCCTTCTCAGCATCCTCCTTCATAGCCCTCGTAACCACTTTCTTTGCTCGCTTCTTCAAGGCTCACTTTATTCTCTTCCGTACCATTTTTTCTCATTTCCTTATACGCATCCTTCTTTCTCCCTATCGCCTCATTCACCTCATCATTCCACCACCCCGTATCTTTCCTGTCTCTCCTCCCTTTCTTTTTCCCACACACTTCATCACACGCCTGTAACACCCCTTCCTTAAAACAATCCCACAGATCGTACACATCATCCCCCACAAGCTCACCCACTCTCATCTCAAAATTCTTTCTTGTCTCTTCTTCTTTCAGCTTCCATACTTTCCTCCTCACATGCACTACCTTCCTCGCCACTTTTTTCACCTTCCACTTGTCCACATCGGCAACCACCAACCTGTGTTGTAATTCCCCTGGAATCACCTTAACATTCTTCAGAAACTTTCTCCTCTCCTTTGAAGCACAAAATCAATCTCTGACTCGTTTCCCCCTGAACTTTCCTTTTGTCCTCTTTCTTAAACCACGTATTCGCTATACACACCTCCTTCTCATCACAAAAACTCTAACAGCATCCTTCCTTCCAGGTTTCTCTCCCCAAACCCGTTTCCTCCGTGAACCCCCCCCCCCAACCCATCGACCCCTTTTCCCACATGCCCATTGAAATCACCAACACAGAGAACTAATTCACCCACACTTTGCATATCCCATTCCTCTGCCATCTCATAATAAAAATGCTCCTTCTCTTCATGCTTTCTACCGCTCTGTGGAGCATAGCCGCATATGAGCCTCACTACCTCCTCCTCAAAAGCCATTACCACCGTCATCTGGTCATCACCCTATCGCTCCTCCTTCTCACCTCCACTACCTTCTCACACAGTTCCTCCTTAACCAATACTCCCACTCCCCCAATCCATCCTTATTTCCTGCCCACCACAACTTATACTTTCTTCCCTCTCCTTTCCCACAAGCACTATGTATAACACAAATCTACCATTTATTATTGTAGATTAAAACTAGCTATAACTATACTGTATAGTTCCAGAGCTCTGCTATAGCTCCTGATTACAACTGCTGGCGAATCAAAACTTTTGCCACTCTGCTTTATACCATCATTTCACAAAGTTCCCAAGTCTTAAAATAGATATTACCACAGCATCATGCATAAACATAACCTAGCACTGTCAAATCAGATTTCACAAATATTACATCATCTCAATTGCATCATTTCACATTTATAACTTTCAAGGGGAATCCCCAGATCTTGCAATGTTTTGATCTCAAAGCATAAACAAGTTGACTCAGTTTCTAAGTTTATATCTTGGGGAATTCCCCTTTCCCCTATTGTGCAATCTATCTAACAGGTGCGCCTTGCACAAACAACATTAGGGGAATCCCTGCTCTCTTTTTTTTTATTATAAACAAAGTACTTTTCCCATTCAGAAATTCAAATTTTAATCAAAATTTTGAGGGTAATATAACATCCTCCCCCTTAAAAAAGAATTTTTGAATGAAATGAAAATTTTCCAAAATCTGGCTTTATACCTTTAACCATTTTTGTGGTTAATTTTACATACAGTTTACACAGTGCAAATTTTACACTTCTTATGTGTTCTTGCATTGCTGCCGTCAGTCTATATTACAAGTTGTAATACTAAATTTCTGAACAAAATTTAGGCAGCTCTGGACAAGGCATCTGCCAAGACATTTTCTTTTCCTTTGATATGTCTTATTTTTTTTTTTTTTTTTTTTTAGGGGAATCCCTGCTCTCTTTTTTTTTTATTATAAACAAAGTACTTTTCCCATGAGAAATCTTTTCTCAAATAAAATTGAGAAATTCAAATTTTAATCAAAATTTTGAGGGTAATATAACATCCCCCCCTTAAAAAAGAAAATTTGAATGAAAATTTTCCAAAATCTGGCTTTATACCTTTAACCATTTTTGTGGTTAATTTTACATACAGTTTACACAGTGCAAATTTTACACTTCTTATAATGTGTTCTTGCATTGCTGCCGTCAGTCTATATTACAAGTTGTAATACTAAATTTGTGAACAAAATTTAGGCAGCTCTGGACAAGGCATCTGCCAAGACATTTTCTTTTCCTTTGATATGTCTTATGTCCAGATTGTATTCTTGTAGAGTTAAACTCCACCTGACAAGTCTCTGATTTCTGTTTTTCATCTTGTAGATGAAAGTCAACGGATTGTGATCCGTGTACACTAGAACTGGGTGCACTGTTGTACTCAAGTACACTTCAAAATTTTGCAATTACAATAGCAATATGCAAGACATTCTTTCTCAATTGTTGAGTAGTTTTTCTGATGTTTGTCAAACTTCTTAGTGAAATAAATTACAGGATGATCTACATCATTTTTGCATAAGAACTCCACCACAGCCTACATCACTGGCATCAACTGCCAACTTGAATTGTTTATGAAAGTCTGGCGCAATCAGAACTGGCGCATTCATCAAAATTTTTCTCAAACGCTTTTTGGCATTGCTCTGACCAGACTAATTTTGCGTTTTTCTTCAGAAGGTTGGTCAGCGGACACGCAATTTCTGAGAAATTTTGGACAGTATTTTCTGTAATACCCCCGAACCTACCTACGAATCTCATGAATCTCTCCTTGCTTTGTGGTGTGGGGATTTCTCAATTGCTTCAACTTTGCAGTGATTGGCCTAATTGCCTTGTCCTACAACATGCCCTACTCATTGTGACCTTTGCTGGCAAATTCACTTTTTCACCCGAATAACAACAGTCAAACCTGCTTTCTCAAACAATTGAGGAGCTGCACATGTGTTTCTTTCTTCCCATGATTTCGCTGTGACACAAGGAGATCATCCACATTGCTTTTATTTTCATGATTTGTTGATTCGCACCTCATTTTTCAGCCTGAATTATTTTTTTGTACTATGGTGCCTAAATATAAAATTTTGCCAAAAGTAGAGACGAGAGCCCATTACGTAATGGGGTTGTCGTATGTAATTGGTTTACAATGGTTGCTAGCTACGTTTTCCTGTTAAATTCATGCTGTCCACTTTTTCATTATTCATATTCACGACGTACAAATTGATTAAAACATATGTTGTGGACATCGGTGTTGAGATATATTTCAATATAAATAAAAAAAATAGATGATAAAATATAAATAAGACTTTTTACGAAAAATGCTTCTAAATACATGATTAAATTTAGGGAGGGAAAGGAAATACTTATTGAAATAGCAATACCAGTCTAATCTAACCATTAATTAACAAATTAACTTCCATTTAGCCCTCTAATTTGTAGCTATTTGTTGTCTCTTTGAACCCCATTTACCCTTTTTTGTGGATTTTATCCTGGAACTTTTAGCTATACTTGTGTACGTACCTTTATTTAAAAAAATTGTTGTTGTTGTTTTTTGTTTGCTTGATATGAATTGTTTTTACAGCTGAAGAGTGAAGTGGTTTTCAGGTGAATGATTGCCTCCATGGGTTGAGACATGTGAAAATATTTAAATGTTACCCGGGCCTTAGTAAAACTCGTATTTTTCACCGTTAATTTCACTTTCATCAGGCTGACGACCACTGGCCCAAGACTCATCCATAAGTTTACGGCGGCCCGGAAAGTAATTTCCCATGGTGTATAGTCTCTCTTACAGACTGCGAAAGATAAAATCTAACTTGCTAGTGCGTAATAGACTAAAGTTTTATCAGTCCGCCATGCATGAGAAGGCTTATAGCAATTTGGTGAAATGAACCTAATCCAAATACTCGGAAAAACAAAGGGGTTCTGAGTTGTGCTCCGAGGATCCGTTACATGTTTGTTGTGAATATGTATTGTTTGGGTCTGAAGCTATAGAACCTAGCGAGAAAATCATGAACGTTTTTATCAGGTACTTCGGAGCTCGCAGACACGGAAAGTTAACACGCCATCGGTAATACGGGCGCATCCATTTTCCCCACCCCAAATTGCCTTTCGATCTTTTCCAGTCTTGAGAAGTTTTTAAACACAGTCAGATGACCGCCAGTGGCATTACTTCCGGCATTTTTTACAGACCGTGACCCCCGATATGACGTCACTAAATTTTAAATCCAACCTCAGATTGGCGAGTGCGAGTACTCTAAGAAATTTTAAATATCGCAATGATATTACATTTTCGGAAGTGCTTCACTTTATTAACTAACCACGCATCGAAGATACTAAACTTTGATTTCCAGTCGAATACTAGGTAAAAATTGCATTTCTTGCGATAAAATAAAGCTAAACACGCCGAAAATACGTACCACAATGGGCGAAAGTCAGAGTCACGAAACGACAAAAAGAACATATTTAGGCCCAGGAAAATTCGCCATCAACGAAAACTTTTGATGACATTAGTTTGTCTGAAAAAATCGTGAATTGTATAGATAAGGCATTGTGGAGTCATTTCGGGGATATAATTGCATCTTGGAGGCATTAAAATTAACATATGCATTATCGGGGCCACTGTGAGCACGAGTGCTTTAGTGCGAGTGCTCATGGGTGGCCCCGCTTATCCATATATTACTTTAATTTATGCCTCCAAGCATGCAATTATACCCCGAATGCACTCCACTGATGCCTTATCTGTCATAACCACATGACATTATTTTTATACACCATCAAACATAAATACAATATTAATAACCCTTTTTCTGATATATTTTGATAACTTTTACAAATGTTCCTCACAAAATATCTATTCTAAGAACGTTCTAAAACAACACTGGGTTACTGGGCATAGAACAGTAAGCATTGGAGAGTAAGTGCGAAAAGTTATACAATGTAGTATATTGATTGAAACTTCGATGATTTACCAGCTCAATAATAGTTAGGCTTTTGACATAATTGCCTTGATTACAATTGAACGTAGCAGTACGCATTAGTCAAAACTTACTTCACCAACTGGATTGATGAAGAGCGCGTCGATGCATGCTGATAATTATTCATTAGTTCTGATGTATCGCAATCTATTTGTATACATGATAGTCAAATCGGGGTTATTAACCCCGCAGATTTTAAAATAGACAATTTAGGACCTACTGCCGTTAAAGTTTTCTTGTTTTTTAACATCATAGAACAAGATATCGATTATAGGTATAGACTCTGTCGTGAGTGTCAATCGGATTCTTTCCCCGTTCGCACGCCACATAACCTGGGAGGTTGTGGTATTGAACGTTCTGGCCTTGGTATTATGGCATTACCATGGCAAGTGTTCAAGCGCTTTCACTCGAGAGGGAAGTAAAAGCATGGTGCGGGCGGTGCATTTTAACTATCTTGTTTAATTGCACGCTTGATAATCCACGCATGCATATTTAAATCGGGTCATAATGCACGCAGCATATTCAAATCGGGTAATAATGCACGCATGCATAGTCATATTTGAGGTAAGCGTGCATGCGCGAATATAATTTCACCGAAACAAAGAAACCACTCTAAACTAATGCCCTCTAGTGTTTATGGCCTGCTAGACCATTCGCATGTTGTTGTTTTCGATCCGAACGTTTGCATGCGTGACATTGACACGCAAGCATGACGGAAGTAGATACTAACCTCTTCCAGAAATTTTGTTGGCGCAGAAGCAAACCGAGCTTTATTTGTGTCTCTTGGACCATTTCAGAAGGAAGAAAACTAGGTGGTTAAGTGTTATAGCCTTTTATTGGAAAAAACTGCATCGTTTACAGAAAGAAATGACACTCTAAAAGATAAGAAAAAAACGTATGATGCTGAATGAGATACGGCGTTGATGGTAAATAGGTGTATCCTTCTGTGTAAGACTTGAAGTGATGACCAGAATTCAATTAAGCCTATACACCATTCAACTCTATTATGTGTATAGATTATCTCGTACAGATGACATGAGTGGAATGAACCACTGTGCTCAGTCTACAGTGGCGTAACCTGATTTGGAAAGAGAAAAGGGCCCACGCAAATCCGCCTACTCCTCAAGCCCCACCAAATGAGATCAGCCCTATGATGGAAAGTAAAAAATTGATAGTAATAAGGAGTATAAACTGAATATTTAATCTTTTTCCGGGAGCTGCCTGTAAACACAGAGGTGTTGAAAAAGAAAGATGCCCCTATCGGACTCGAAACCGGTAAGCTCCGTACTACTTGAATAGGGCGCGTTTGCTAACTGAGCTAACAAGGTTGTATGAATAGAGGCGATAGATCAAATCTATAGGTACCCAACAAAACACAAAAAATAAAATGTTTTGTGAACGTTCTAAAACATGTTTCGAAAAGTTTGAAAAACGTTGTTAACAATGTTAAAAAAAAAGAAAAACGTATGGTTAGGAACTTGGTAGGGAAAACATTTTTGCAAAACGTTATCTCAGATGTTACAAAGATATTTAAAAAACATTTTATCAAATAGGAAGTAATTAATTAAATAAATTAATTATCGTGAGAAAAAAAAGATCTTCTTGCTGTTTATTCAGTATATTTAGTATATTCATAAGCATGTTAACACATGTTACATACTAGAGCAAATTTATCACTTACCTTGGTGGGAATTCGAAACCTTATCCTTCTGCGTGAGAGTCCTAAGTAGTGCAGTTCAAGTTCAAGTTATTATTTCCATGCAGCATAACATATCGTACATGACAGAAATGTATAATACAGTATAATATGACAGTACATAATAAAAGCAGTATCAATTTGTAAACTGTTCTAAGATGAAAACAGGTGCGGGATATGATATTTTTGCTAGGACAGATGGACAACCCGAGAGGGCTTATAGTTATTGCTGGCCCGATAATCCATAACGTAAAATATACTCAATATTACAATAGTTACAAATACCAAAATGACTCAAGTAAGGCATGATATAAAATATTCATAGGTCAATATACATAAGCAAAAAACAAACAAAAACTAAAATAGACACAAACACTTAACGGGATTACACGATACGGAATTGGACAAGAAAGGACAGACTTCTCAACATAAATTGCGGACGGTAGTAATCTATTCCATAATAAGGAGCAGAGGTTGAAGAGAGGTAGGGTGAGAAAAAAAGTAAGGAATAAAGATAGAAATGATATGAAAAATAAGTGAGGGAGAAACAAAGGACTTTGGAGGGAGTAATGTATTAGACTACTGGTTGATGAAAAGTTTTTTCAGTTGAGCTTTAAACGTATTTTTGTTTGTAATTGTAGTGATAGATTCTGGAAGATCATTCCAAAGTATTGCGCCGTGATACTAATAAAGTGCTTTTCAGAGGTAGATTTGGGGAGGGGAAGATGAAGTGTGTCGGCTTGTCTGGTGTTGAAGCTGTGGATTTGTCTGGTTGTGGTAAAGTACTTGCTGAAGTTCGAGGTAAATGATTTTTGTGATAGTCAAACATGAGAGCGCTGTTTGAAGTTGGTTGAGGTACTCTAATTTAAGTGTTTTCAGTGAGTGAAATAATGGAGAAGTATGAGGTATGGGGGTAGTTTGTGATAGTGCGAACTGGCCCATTTCTGTGTGATGTTTAGTTTGGTGAGACGTGAGAAGTGGGGCCCAAATATTTACAGTAGCTAAGGATGGGAGGAACTAGTGTATTGTTAAAGTGTTTAAGGGGTAGGCGGTAGGTGTTGTTTAACTCTGTAGATGTACCAATTGCGTGAGACGCATTGGTAGTGACAGAGTTGATGTATTCGTTCCATGTAAGTTTGTCGTCGATTGTAATGCCAAGAAATTTGGTTTGAGTGTACCTGGGAGATTGTCTGCTTATCTATTGTTAATGTTTGTTGTGATTGGTGTTGTGTGTAGAGAAAAGCATGGAGTTAGTTGTTTGAAACATTGGAGAGAAAGTTGTTAGCCAGCACACTAATCAGTGATTTTTGCGAGTTCATGATTTATGTTGTCAAAAAAGTGCATTAATATTAGAGTTTGAGAGAAAAAGTTTGTGTCATCTGCAAATAAGAGTAGTTTTAGTGTGTTAGAGATGTTGGTGATGTCGTTCCATGTAAATGATGAAAAGTAGGGACCAAGGATTGAGCCTTGAGGGAAGCCAACTGTGATAGGTTTGCTTGATGATGCAATGGAGTGTACGTAGACAGATGTGAGCGGTTAGTAGGTAACTCTGAACCACTCCAAGGTACTCCACGGACACCGTAATGTTAAAGCTTGTGAAGAAGAATGTTGTGGTCAATGGTGTCGGAAAGCCTTGGAGAGATCCAGGAAAAAATCCCCATGGTGTGTGAAGTTTATTTTTTAGTGCAATTGGTTGAGGTTGGTTGTTAGTTAAGGAGTGCAACTGTAAGGTGAGCGTTGGGCCTCAAACCGTATTTTCATCGACAAGACTGTTGGCTTATGAAGAATGTGACAAGACGTGTGTACTGATTTTTTAAAGTAGTTTTGAAAAAGATGGAAGAACAAAAAGGGCCTGTTAATTTGCAATGTGATGTGCATCTTTGTTTTTGTAAAATTGGGGGAAAATTTTTTTCACCAAAAAGGGGGGGGGGGGGGACTTGGGCTTGATTGAGTGATCTGGAAAGGTTCCGGTGAGAAGTGATTGGTTTAATATGTGCATCAGAGGCGAAATGATGTTATCATATGATTTGTTAGCAATCCCAGAGATCTATCTTGTCGGTACCAGCCTTTTACCAGGTTTCAACAGGTGGCAAAGTTAGTGCATTTCATCTACAGTAAATGGATTCAGAAAATGAAGTGAATGTGTTTTTTGGAAGGTATTTATTAAATGAGTTATTGGAAGGGCGAATTTGGTTAGCAATTTTTGCCAGTTAGTGAAGTGATCGTTGAATGCGTTAGCTATGTCAAGCGGGTCAGTATCTGTTATTATTATGAGTGAAAAGGTCAGGGATTTGTTAAGTGGATACCTTCCTGCCTAGAATGTGTTAGGAATGTCAGGTTTTGGTAAGATCATTTTTGAGTTTCTGAATTGTTCTGTCTGTTGTGTTTTTTCTTGGCAATACGAATAATGTGGGTTATTTGTTTTGTCTTGTTGTATTTGTTGTTGGTTGATGGGTTGTGTTTTTCTTCAGGTATTTTTTTGTAGAGGCCGTGCTTGTGTTTGATTGACTTGGAAAAATGCTGTGTCATCCAGGGCTGTTATGGTTACGATTTTTAAAGGTCTTCTTTTGTAGGGGGAATGATTAGTTGTAATGTTTGGTATACGTTGTAATGAGGTTGGCTGTACGCCATGGTAGGGTCATTTTTGTGTGTAATGGTCCCATGCTTCAGGGTTGAGTCCACGGTTAAATGTGCGAATGCTGTGATTTCTGTAATCACATTTAGTGATTGTTGTTTTTGTGGAATGCTTATGCTGAGAGAGTAATGAGTAATATTGGGAAATGATCTGTAGTGTCGGACAAATATCCCTGCTGTGGATTCTTGTGTCTGTGGAGTTTGTGATAATGTTATCTATGAGCGGCTGTGTTATGTGTAATTCTTGTAGGTCTGTTAAATTTGGGGATATCGAGTTTGCAAGTGATGATGATAAAGTCATTAATGTTGGATGAGTGGAATAATGAAAGATTATATTAAGTCACCCCATATCGACGTCACGGTTGGTTTTATTAGTTCAGTGAGAAGTGCCGAAAGCTGTTGTTAAAATTTTGGATGTGTGTGTTTCATGCAATCTGTAAATAACTCCGACAGTTAAGTGTTTGGGTCTATTGTTGGTGATAATGGTGAGATCGATGAAAACTGAGTCAAATTCTGCTCATGGTGTTGTGTCGATGATTTTGTATGAGAGGTGATTTTTATGTGAAAGACAAACTCCCCTTCCTATGCCGTGAGCGGTCTGAAATGTACGTGAGCATTAAAGTGAGGTGGTGACTTGGTGTCAGTAGCATGTTTCTGAGATGCTACGACAGAGCCACACCCCGCACGCTCGGTTGACGGTGAGCAACCCGGTAGTTAGTGAATTCTTCATATGATTTTTGATATACGACAGTTGAAGTGGAATATGGAAAATGAGCCATTGCTTGAGGTTTTATTGGGGTTGAAGCTGTCGTCAGTGTGATAGCGGGAGTCAGATCCAGAATTGTTTGTGGGTGCGATGAAGGCATGGGGGGTCACCTGTTTGGGATGATATGGGGTCTGTAAGTAACGGGTTGATGCAAGGGAATTAAGTTTGATGATGTTCAATTTAGTGTTGGTGAAAAACTTCAATTAGTGATGCGCAAAAGTCTTCGTCGTGAAGTGGTGGTTGAATGCAGTTCGTTAGATTGCAGGGGGACGGCATTACTGAAAAGGATAAATCAAAGGAAAATAATAGCGAGGGGGGTAAGAGGGGAGAGAGCGACTGAGAGAGAGAGAGAGAGAGAGGAGAGAAGAAAGGTTGGTGAGGGAGATTGAAAAAGGAAGAAAGTTAGAAGAGGGCAAAGAAGAACGGGGAGATAAAGTCA